>JAJEJO010001628.1:30102-75108 GCA_020662805.1 Glaucomys volans | reverse complement strand
TGTTATACAACCCATCTGTAAGAAAGGCAATAATGCCTTTGTTATACTTCCCAAAAAGATTCTCCAGTGCCATCCAGAGAGTCAGCCCCACCCTCATCCCACCCGAGCACTATAAAAGTTGGCAGTGACACAATTAACCGACTCCCCGCTTTTAGGAGTAAGGGCAACTGTCACTGGCCAGCTAAAATAAAGGCTTCTTTTGGCTTTACGTGATCAGCTTGGATGATTTTCTTTGGGTACACCACCTTGTATAAGGAAAGCCCTTAGCACAGGGTGAGGTACTGGACTTATAAAATTTCCTTGGGCCAGAATAGGACTTTACAAAAATAGTAGCATTTTAGTAGCTGGAAAATGTGCATAATCATGTGGTAGGCTGTGTGTGCTTCTGTAACAAGGACCAGACATGAACCCCAAATGCATGGACACCTTGCAAATTCTGGTATATTAGCACAACCACTTCATCTAAGTGCAACGTGGCTGTCAATCCAGTGAGCTCAAATTGAGGCTGCATTAGTAGAGGTACCATGCACAGAACAAGGGAGGTGAGAGCTCCCTGTACAAGCCAGAAAGACACCTGCTGCCTCTGGGGACCTGAGGGAGCTGGAAATGACATCAGGGATGATGAGAGTCTATTTTCTAAGAAATGGAGTTTGAAATATGGTAAGAGTCTGGAGGAGTGGTGCGCGCCTGTAATACCAGTGGCTCAAGAGGCTGAGGCCGGAGGACTGCAAGCTCAAAGCCAGCCTCAGCAAAAGCGAGGCGTTACGCAACTCAGTGAGACCCTGTCTCTAAATGAAATACAAAGTAGGGCTGGGGGTCAGTGGTTGAGTGCCTGAGTTCAATCCCCAGAAAAAAATATGGCAAAGAAGCTAGAAAGCCTTGTGGTGCAGGATTAGAGTTAAGGGTACCAAAGTGAACTCTTGAGTTTTCACTACCCCAGTAATGTGTTGTTATTTTCTGCATCTACTGAGGATCTTGGGAGCAGTGGACTCCAGTAGCAATGACTTCACCTAGCCAAAAGTTTTGGTTTCTTCCTGTACTCGGGATTGAACCCAGGGGTGCTCTACCACTGAACTATACTCTAGTCTTTTTGTTTTGAGGCAGGGTCCTGCCAAGTTGCCCTGACTGGCCTTGAATTTGTGATCCTCCTGCCTCAGCCTCCCAACTAGCTGGGATTACGGGTGTGTACCACCATGTTTTGGTTTCTAATTCTAATGCCCAGGGAAGTGAAATGGAGCTCCTTGGAGAATGGCTAATTCCAGGGCATGGCTGCAGAAAATACAAGAGCCTGGAGTACCATACTGTTCCAGGAATTAAGGAAAAACTCAGAGAGGCAAGGGTATGTCAAAACAAGAAGCAGCTTTAAGAAAACACAGGATGGCAAAACCTGGGCCAATCTGAGCAACAAAATAATTAGTGAAAGAATATCATCTTAATTAGTGAAAGAATACCATCGAGTAAAGCAGAAATCCAAGTCCACCCAGATACAAACAAATGGGGGAAAGAATGGAATATGGAGCATCAATACCTATGTGGAATTCAAAAACCATCATTGGCAACCATTATAGGAATAACTAATGCAGAAAATCAAAGATGTTAAAATTAATGGGCAGTTTTGATGAGAAATAGACATTGAGTCGGCTTGGTGGTGCACACCTATAATCCCAGCAACTCAAGAGGCTGAGGCAGGAGGACCACAAGTTCAAGGCCAACCGAAGCAATTTAGCAACTTGCAACTTAGCAAGACCCAGCTCAAAAAGAAAAATAAAAAGTTTGGATGTGCTCAGTGGTTGAGAGCCCCTGGGTTCAATCACTGGAACCAGAAGGAAAGAAAAAGGGTATGTACAAAGGCTCAAAATATCAAATTGTCATCAATTAACTAGTTATTTGTTACATACAAAGGGACAATAACCTTCCTGGGAAGGCTGGCAGCCACCACCTTCAAGTGGTCCAAGTGAACTGCAGTGATGGGATGAATGGACAGACTCTCTGTGCCATCTCCCAGGAGGCAGTGAGGAGCCCAGCAGTGCTTCTGTTTTTTCCAGAAGTGCGCACCCTGAGTCTAGGGTGAACATGGACCACTACTGAACATGCCTGGAGGAGCATTCCATGGCAACTGTCTTGATAGTAAAAGATGGTAAGTTCATGAAGATCGAGAAAAGGGGATCAAAGGGGGCCAAGTGTGATTACATGCAGTGTGTTAGCTACAGCAGATCCTTTTGCTACAGAGGACATTGGCGGGGTAATTGAAAAACTTAAAGGTCTCTCTGCAGTGGTGGTGGGGAGACTGGGAGCTCTCTGTGCACTTCCTGTAAAGATGGCTCAGCAACTAGGTAGGCTGAGGTAGGAGGATCCCAAGTTCAACGCAAGCCTGGGCAACTTATCAAGGCTCTAAGCAACTTGGAAAGACCCTGTCTCAAAACAAAAATAAATAGGGGTAGGGATGTAGCTCAGCAGTAAAGTGCCTCTGGGTTCAATTTCCTGTACCAAAAAAAAAAAAAAAAAAAAGTGCAAAAATTTTAAAGTAATAAATAACACATTAGTAAGAATATTTAACTTTGCTTTTGGATCATTTATTTCCTTAGCATTAGAAACTATAAAATCACTCAAAATGTCACCAAACAAAATTAAATCTAATTAAACCTCATGAAACCATTCAATAAATTAATGCCTCAGCTCCAAACCACCATCAAATATTCTCAGCAATTTTTGTTCTTCTAATCAGTCATTAAGTGCAAACACACAGCTTTTACAATGTACAAGCAAACACCTCACCTTAAAAGCAGTTTTGAGACATTTACGGACTTTTGTTATGGAGGTGGAAGCTGTCAATAACCTAATCCTACATTTTTATCCATCATTCCTTGAATCTTAAGGTGGCAATTGGGACAATTTGCCTTCTTGAGCTAGACATCTTTTGCCCTTGGATACTGGCACTCCTAGTCCCCATCCTAGCCTTTCCAGGCCTTTGGCCTTGGCCTGAATCACACCACTAGCCTTCTGGTTCTCCAGCTTGCAGATAGCACATGGTGGGACTTCCAGGCCTCTATAACTGTAAGCCAATTCCATAATAAATCTCATACCTCTATAAGAAATCACTTAATTAGTTGTTTTTCTGGAGAAACCCATCTTACACAAAATTCCATCCAGAGAGCTACTAAAGTGTAAGAGAGAGCTTCCTAATCTTTCCACCCTGGTGAGCAGACAGCCTTCTGTCAATGGTTCCACATCCACCGATCCAACCAACTGCAGCAAAACATTTTCTGAAAAAAAATGGCACCTATATGTAAATTTATTCAGACTGTCATTCCCTAGTGTGATGACTATTTACATACGCATCTACATTGTAAGGTAGTATGAAGTAACCTAAAGATGATTTTATGTATACATGGGGATACACCTAGATCACACACTGTCACTTCATGGAAGTGGCTTGAGATCTGCTGATTTGTGTATCCCCCACGGATACCAAGGGGTGACTGTTCCTGTACAACACATGGAGGGATGCAAGTGAAGCAAGTGAAGCTGCTGGTGGTTGGGATTGGGAGGAACACTACCTCTTATCTACACCTCTCCACCCAAGTTGGGCAGCTGTGGAAGAGAAAGATGAGGAAGGCCTATAGAGATCAATGAGAATGGATAATCAATCTGGGATGACTTCTAATTTGTGTTTCTCAAGGTGTTGTCACACTATTAAATAAGGTTCACCACTATTAAAATGGCCTGCTATTTCTCTACTCAGTGGAAGACCACATAAGTGTGACTGTTTTTCATCCTCCCAATGCCCTCTGAGGCAAAAAACCTATTAGAGACTAGTTTCCAAGTCTAACTTCTATCCACAGGGAAGGCTTTCCGACCAATCTGTCATTCTTTATTACTGTCCTTGCAGTTCCCCAAACGTTAATGAGTATTCCTTCCCATCAAATTCAAGCTTTTGTTTCCCGACTTCTGGTCACTGGCCTTCTTATCCCCCAACTACACCCACAGTCCTGAAAATGACCCTGCCATCCAAACAGGTCCAAGGTTGTTCTCCTCCCTCCAGGACTCCACCCACTCTTTTCCCATTGTGGTTGATTCTGAGGCCATGGGATTCCCATAGGCATTCAACCAACTTTTTCACTATGCCAGGTGCTTCTGAAAATATGCTCAGTATAGCATCTCACTATCTTACTGTAAGAAGTAGACAGCAATGGTGAAGAGTAATCTCAAAGTAGTCACTCAGACACCAGGAGGCTAGCACATTAGGCATGGGATCCTCCTGAATGGAGATCCCAGGGCTGATGGAGTTCCTCTGGGAAGTTGTGATGGTCACACAGAAATAAAACTAGAGTGAAGACTTGAAGTCAGGAGTCCAAGAATTCCAAGAAAGGAATAAAAAGCATCATTCAATGTAATATACGATAGTCTGCTTAGTTTAGAAGGCTGGCAAACTTTTTGTAATGGGCCAGGTAGGAATTCAATTTAGGTTGTGCAGGCCTGAGTCTGTTTCAAGTATTCAATAGCAAAACTTTGTAGCATGAAAGTAGCTATAGACAAAATGTAAACAAATGAGCATAATTGGTTCAATAAAACTACTACACTGAGATTAAATCATAAATTTTCATGTGATAATTTTCTTTTAAGCATCATTAAACACAACAGGTGGTAAGGCAGAGCTGGCTCATGTGGCTATAGTTGGCCAGTTTTCTGGCTTGAAATAGCAAAATGGAAAATGGACAGAAGACAAATTAAGGTATACATACCCAAACTTCATGGTCAGGGAACCTAGAAGAGATTTGGCAAGGAATTTACTCATTCTTGCAAATTGAGCTCAATGTTTTACAGCAGCCTGAGGTTTGCTGCTCTAAGTATGGAAAAGAAGGGGAATTCTGTAGCTCTAGTAGCCTTCATGCACTTTGGCTTATATTCCCACCAAGCATCCCATCTCTTTGTTGATGCACTGGCTGAGAAAAGAAGGAGACCCAATAACATCATGCCTGGCCATCTATGTGCTACATTCACCAATAACTGAATAAAATACAAGATTCAGTGATAGAGGTATTTGTCAACTTTCAATCTAAGATTCTATGAGAATCGTTTAAAAAAATGAGAAATGCAATGTTGTATGTATTGAAAATACTTTATAATCAATTCTCTAGAATCCTAGCCATCTGGTACAGGAAAAAAAAATCATATGATGAAAAACTTCATTAATTTTAAACAATGAAATATTTGATCAGAGGATGGCAAAAGAATTTTACAAATATAAACTCAAGACTTCCTCACATTTTCCACAGAGCAGCTAAACAATAGAAGTATTCAAGAAATAGTTGACAACAGACCTCAAAATGCAAAATTCCAAAATCAAATAGCCACTTACATTAAGAGATTTACCAAAACTATTTGTAAATTAAACAATAAGAGCAAAAGGCACAAAAAGCCTATTTCATTTATGGTGTTTCAGCTGATTCTTTAAGAAGCAGATAAACAAGTAATGTAAGGAATGGCCAGATCTTGGCCTGAGCTGTCTTCGGTAATTAATCCTACTATATGTGGTTGTCCAAGGATAAAAGCTCCGTGCCTCCAACTTCTGCTGTCACTTTCCAGAGGAAAGAAGCGGCTGCTGTTTTTCCCCCTTGCCAGTTTTTACTATGCTTTGAGCAACAAGGTAGCAGAGTGTCCTAAAAAAAGCAATATTATTCCATTCTCCAACCAGAAATGCCACCCCTCTTCCAAACTCATTGTTTGGCCTTGAAAGATAAACATATTTATGAATCTTCTATTTTATTCTCCTGAGACGTTATGCATGATCCATTATAAAACATACAGATAATACAAATTCCAAAAGCCTATCATCTTTATGGAATAAACACAGGAAAATTAAACATGGTACATTGTGAAGGAAAATCACGGTTTCATTTATTTTCATAAGACAGGTTACGAGTGCATGACGTAAGAGCCTAAAAGAGTCATCATCAAACTGTGCTAAGGACACTGCAAGAGATTACGCAGGGAGAAGTCTGTGCAAATTCATCTTCTTACTTTCAGATGGTACGAAAAATATTTCTTTAAATAGTCTTGTTTATATTCAGGAAAATAGATTTGATAAACTGAACAAGTAGACATCTGCCCCCTCTTTCTGATCAAATATCAATGTCAATGAAAGAGATTCCAAAGAAAAAAATTGAGATGAAAAAATTCCAAATAAAAGCCAACACTGCTATCAAGGTTTTTCTTTTAATATGCCATGAGATATCTTGATTGTATATTTTCCAAAGTACTTTTCCAGACACGTTTCCCAACCCTTCCAAAAGACTTCCGAATCAGTCTTTTTAATGCAGTAAAAGATGCTGGATTATAGTTCTGTCCATTTCCTCCTTTTGAAAACAATATAATACTAATGATCTTAATGGTAATATATTCTTATCTAATAAGGAAAAACATTTACAAATATCAGAAACCCAGTTTTGAAACATTTGCATTATTTTTGAACTGATTCAGCATTTTGTGGGTTCTAAAGAGACAGCAGGTTTGACTCACGACTTGCTGATACGCACATTTTTGCTGAGGAAAGGGGGAAGAGTGAATGCTGCATTTCTCCATTGGCCCCAAAAGTGCTAATTTCACAAAGGGATACATCAAAAGCAAACATGCAATGGTGGTTTTAAATTTTTTACTGCAATATAACAATGAAGTAAACAGTAATTAGACACCTACTAATTTTTCCCCAAAACAAACAAAAAAATGTAAACAGTAAAATAACTCTGCCTATACTTGTATAGCTTCTCAAATCATGTTTGAAGGGTCTCACATTCAATGATCAAGAAATTTTAAAATAGCAGTAATTATTTTCAATTTAAGAAAAAGTTCCCCCTCTTCCCTCCCCCACCCCACATATTTAAGATGAAAGAATGGGTTTCCTTACACATTAATTTTATATTTTATGTGAAGCAGCAACAATAACCATCAATAATTTGGCATTTGTTTATAGTTGCTCCAAAATTATTTTCAATTTTAAAAAGCATTATCCAGTGTTGCCATGAAACACAAACTGTAAATTCTAGGTAGCAAAGATCCTTTCAGAAACCAATATTAGATCAAAGAAATATAAAGCAGGGCATTACACTAAATTTCTGGATCTAGTACACTAAAAAGAGTGAAACCTAGGAAAAGGTACCTACTGTTTTATAGAAGAAATAAAGACCTGCAAAAGCTGATTTTTGGTTGTATAATATTTTACACACTGTGGATTTGCAGCATCTGCTAACGGAAGCAGACATGCACTGTATTTATCCCTGCCCAATAATCTAGATCCCTCCCTCCCCACCCCAACAATCTACTACCATATACCAAGTACTGTGGATATGAGCCCAAGTCATCCCAGACAATCCAGTGAACAAAGTTAGTGTAATGCACTGGTGTGAAGTATGAGATACAAAAAAGTCCCTTTCAATCTTCATCAAAGTTCTGCTGTAGAAGAAAATTGGCAGCCAAATTCTCATTCTTCTCACAAGCAAAATATGCTTGTATCACAAGTCCTTCAGGAAATCCTAATGCCTTTAACTGGAAGAAAAGAAGGAAGAAAATAAGTGTAACCCACCAATTCTGGCCCTTTGAATTTTCTTCATGTACTCTGGATTCCAGCATAGCACTACCAACAGATCATTACCTGAAAATATAATACCCACAACAAAAGTGCTTGATAATTATACATGAATTCAGTCCTGTCTGAATCTGGATTCATTGTCCAACCCAAGGGCTAGGAGGTACTATGCAAATACTCTTTGGCACTAACACCAAAACCCAGAAAGCTAAATGTAATGGTTTAAAAATAATCAACCCCACAGCAATTTGTAAATAAATGGCTTTTAGTACTTTAAATGCGAAGATAAGGATGATACTTGGAGAGACTTCATCACAATGAATTACTTGTAAATGTTTTATTTATTGAACTTATGTCTTTCATTTGGATCAAATGTTATTCTCAATCACCTTGCCTTATTCAATACTTCACACTAGAAAAACCAGATGATTATTTTGAAATGAAGATATATGGTGGCCTACTTTTTTTGGGGTGGTGGGGGCAGGTAACGATTATAAGGGATTGAACCCAGGGGACTCAACCATTGAGCCACATACCCAGTCCTTTAGTATATTTTTATTTTGAGACAGGGTCTCACCAAGTTACTAAGGCTGGATTTGAACTCATAATCTTCCTGCCTCAGACTCCTTGGCTGCTGGGATTATAGAGGATGCCACCATGCTAGCATGGTGTCCTATTGTTCACTGCTTAATTTGCATAGAATTTTAAATGCTGTTACTAGCTACTTAATTTCCTATTCTATTAAAAAAAAAATCACCTGTGACTCAATACACACTGCTTCTAAGAGTTTTAAACAGTCAAGGCAGTTGCCTAATTCATAAGTACTATTATTTGTCAGCCAAACACTATTTATGAACACTCTCCTCAACTGTCTCAATCACCCTGTTAGACTATTTTTAAAAATGACTTGTAAGAACTGGGCAAAACCCCAATTCAGTACAAGTATCTATTCATCCATGAAAGGAGAACAAACTAAAAAAATGAGATGTTATCTAAGTCTTGTTCAGATTAGCTGGGACAGATGAAATAAAAGGAAGATCAGTCTATACAGCATAATCAGACTACATGTTTCTGTAAGAAACACACATTACAAGACAAGAATTTTGAAAATAAAGGAATAGAAAAGATGACTGCTTTTTTCTTTTTTTGTAATTTCTACTTGATATATTGGAGGTTCTAGGTGGGGCAACTGGACAAGAAAAAAAGGAAAAATATTCATTTTGAAAAAGAGTATCTCTATTCATAGACTATATAATCTTGTATATAGAAAATTCCAAGGAACATGTACACAAATTATTAGAACTAATGAATTCAGGAACATTTTAAGAAAAAAAAGGGGGGGGGAGTAGGGGTATAGCTCAGTGATAAAGCATCTCCAGTACTGCAAAAATAAACTTAATGAAAGTAGTATAAAACACTGGAAAAACTATAGAACACCAATGAAAAATAATTCTAGAAAATCTATCAAATGGAAAGATTCCATGTTCATGAGTTGGTTAGACTTAAGATTATTAACAAGAAAATACACCCCAAATTCATCTCCAGGATAAACATAAACACAAGTCCTGTTCAATTCAACCAGCCTTTTTTTTTTTTTTTAATTTTGGTTGGAAGAAATTGGACAAGCAGATCCTAAAATTGAAACAGAAATGCAAGGGATCCAGAATAACCAAGATAAACCTTGGAAATAACAACAAAAAAATTAGAACACTCAACACTTGCCAATTTAAAAAATTACTAGAAAGCCACAGTAATCAAGAAAATGAGGTAATGGCATAATAATAAACACATTTCAATGTGAACATTGAACTGTTCAATGGAACAGAACTGAGCCCAGAAATAAACCCTCACATGTGGTCAATAGAGAGTCAAAACAATTAATTGGGAAAGAATAGTCTTTTCAACAAATGGTGTGGATATCCATATGCAAAAGAATGAAGCTCATTGCCCACAACTCACACCATATTTAAAAAGCAGCTCAAAATGAATCACAGATTGACATGTAAAAGCTAATAATTCTTTTTGTTTGTTTTAAAAGCTAATAATTCTTAACAGAAAGGACAGGATAAACAATTTTCTCTCAAAAGCACAAGCAAAATTAAGAAAAACAAAACAAAGTAAACCCTGCCAAACATCAAAATCAGAAATCAATAACCCTTACCTCAAAATAAAAATAGTTGCTATAAAATAATTTGGACAAGTCCTGTTTATTCAATTGTATTATGGGGGTCGGGGGTGGACAGGTCAAGACATAAATTAAAAAATTTTAGTAGGGCGCAACAATTGGTAGGCTGAGGCAGGAGGACCTCAATCAAATTCAAGGTCAGCAAGACTGTCTCAAAATAAAGAAAATTAAAAGGGTTGGGAGTGTAGCTCAGTTATAGAATGCTACCCCCAGATCAGTGGGATATACCTAGAAAACACCTAACTGTAAACCCTGAATACTCCTGTATATAATAATAAAGACATTATTATTGTCCAGATGACCTCTTAAGTATATTAAGCTATTATGCACTTTATCTGATTTACATTTCAAAACAGTTGGGAAAATAAGGGCAAGTATGATGATTACCTGTTTACAAATATTGAAAATGAGAGAGAAATTGAACAACGAGTCACAGCATCATAAAAAGTAGGTTACTACAGTGCCATGAACTTTACTGGTAACCAGTGCAAAGAAAAAAAAAAAGAAGAGGATGCAAAGAAAATCAGGATAGCTAGAATATGATGTATACTGTACAAAATTCTTATGGACTTCATAAGCATATTTATTTTATATTTTAGACACAAGGTAAAACAAATAATTTAGAACTGGATATATATGCTTTAAGATTTTTTCCTTGAATTTTAAAAGATCAATGAAATTTTTAGTTTATTAACATACATATACATGAAACATGTAAGAAAAGCACTTTACTTGTCCTGTGGCTTTACAAAGGACACGGTGGGGGAACAGGGTCTCTAGGCTAGGCTCTCTTTGGCTTTGTGTAATATAATTCTCTATAGCGAATGGAAATGCTCTAGATGTGTTCTCTCCAGTAGTTAACTACTAGTCCCCATGGGACTACTGAGCATCTGAAATATGGTTATTGTGACTAAGGAACCACACTTTTATTTTTAGGGAAACTTACCCTTTCTATAGCTTCTTTTTCCTGAGGTGTAACTTGAATGTAGTTCATATGCCCACTTCCAGCTTCAGCAATTCCTCCACTGCCACTTCCACCTCCACCTCCTTGACCCCCAGCTTCTTGAACTGGTTCATTTAACATCTGAATAAAATGCTCCTGGTGTTGGCTAATTTGCTGTGATTTGAAGGACAGAGGAAAATAATACCCTGATATTAAATATCTTCAGGAAATCAGCACTATTTTTAGAGTAATTTCTTACCTATTATTATTATTATTATTATTATTATTATTATTAAAGGAATTCAGTATTTTCATATTAAGTAAACAGTGAGGAGAATTCAAATTGCCTTTCATAAATGTCCCTCACATAAAATTAATGTTAGAAGTTGTGGAGGCTGGAGCATGTATGCCTAAAATCCCAGCTACATCGGAGGATGATGTAATAGCTCTCAAGAGCTAGACCAGCCTCAGCAGTTTAGTTAGGACCCCATCTCAAAATAAAGGGGTCGAGTATAGCTCAGAGGAAGAGTGCTTGTCTAGCCTGTGTGAAGCACTAGTTCAATCCCTAGTACCACAAAAAATAAAAATTAAAGCAGTTTTTAAAAATTAAATAGCTTCTCTGATTCTCTAATGTTAATGTATACTGGGAATCTACAGGAGGGAAACAAAATGTTTTCCAAACTTATTTGACAAACTGAAATAAATACAATTTCTACATATCAACTTCTTTTCAATACACGTACGTAGAGCATAACATTCTACTGAGTACAGTTTGGATCTAATCATTCTCCAGAATTGGTGAGGAGGGGGAAGGATGTTCATGGACTTTTTCAAAATGGAATATATTCTAAACCCCTTTCCAAATTAACACTGATTAAATAATCACCTGCAATAACTGAGGATTCTCTCGACCTATCTGTTGTAGCAATGCAGGAAGCAGGGAAGGATTCTGTTGAATAATTTGTCTCATCTGTTGAAACTGAGGCTGATTCCGTAAAAATTCAAGGGGATGCCCTGAAATACACACAAATGTTTAAAAGTAGTAAATATATAAAAAGAGAGCAGGTTAAATCATATTTATATAGCAAATACTATCAAGTAAAAAAATGAATTCTCAGATATAATAAAATGAATGATGAAATCTTTAAATTTTATCAATGTGCAAATCTTATACAGCGGAAATTACTCCTGTTAGCCAAAGAAGAGAGTGCAGATCACCAAGAACCAAACTTCCTACAATTTCCCTGGGCACTACTACCAAAAAATACTAAGAATCTGTGTCCTACACGTATTCTCTCAAAATAAAAAGCATTAAAATTTGCTCCAACTGTTCCAAAGTTCCTACGAAAAACTAACAAAAACAAAAAGCCAGTTTCTTTACCATATAATTCTCACTTAAGGAGAGGTATATAGTTTAAGAAATGTGTGATTAGGTGATTCTGTCACTGTATGAACATCACAGACTATACTGGGGCAAACTAAGGCAGCTATAATGTCACTAGGCAATTTTATCACTGGTATTAAATGAAATGTTATGTAGCACTTGACTATATAATAAAAAATCCTTAAAAAACACAATCCAAACTTGAATTCCCAGGAAATGCTAAGCCAGAGTGAGGAAGGTATTTAATACTTGAAAGTTAAGAATCAGGTTTGTACATTAGGAGTTTAGATAGCACTTAAGGGATTTTTGTTGTCAGAGCTTAGTTCCATAATGAGAGCTAGGAAATAAAAGAATGAATGAAGAACATTAAGTAAACCATGGGTCTACCACAGGCTCCAGTCTTTGCTCTGAAGTTAGATCTATGGCCATGGAAGAATAGATACTGACCACTAAGGAGGCCTGAATTCAAACTATGTTCTCTTTAGATAATTGGATTCTTAGGAATTGGAAAACTCTTAGGGTTTCATTTCCTAAGCTGTATGATAACTACTAAAATCCTGTAACAAGGTGAGCATTTTGAATGGCTTCAGAATGTAACATCAAATACAAACTGGGAAGCATCTTTTCCTTAGAATTTTACACACACTTGGAAAAATTTCTTTTAGACACCTCTTTAGTGAAGAGAGAACTTATTTTCAGTAATCCAAATGCTTTGGGAATGATCCCATCTTAACCATCTACAACCATCTCCTCCTTATCCAAGAGATTCCACTTTACCTCCAGAACTTGCTGTTGTAGTGGTTGCTGTTGTAGTTGCTGCAGCTGCAGCCACTGCTGAAGACTGAGGAGCCCCCGTACCAGCGGCTTGAGCAGGTTCAACCACAGCTTGACTTTCTCTATCTCCAGGGATTCCCTACAACACAATTTCCAAGCTTTAAGACATCCCATCATACCAAATTAGCTAAATATTATTATACCAATAAAAGACTGATAGCCTATTTAATATCCCTGTCTAATTTCCTAAAAGCATAAAACAGATGTCTACTTCAATTAAAAGTAAAGGATTATTAAACTGCATGGATTTGAATTAGATTAGACATGGCCTGGACGTGGGATAGTACTCACAATGCAATAGTATAAGGCAGCACTGCCCAAAAGAATTTTCCACCATGATGGAGATTTCTCTATTTGCACTGTCCAATAAGATACCCACCAATCACATCTAATTATTTAAATTTTAAAATATTGATATTTATTTTATTGAAACTAAACAAGGTTTTGAGCTATACATTGCTCTAGTTGAACTTCTTAGAAAATTTCAGCAGCTATTGCTCATTGACACAAAGGACTAATTTTAACTACAGCCTTAAGACCATCCAAAAATGACAGTTCTGAAATGACTCCTGTTGTGTGGGGGTAGGGGTGGGGGTGGGGGAATCAATTCTCCCTTGCTAGCTGCCAATGGCCTGCTTCGCAGTGTGCACTCCCTGCCAATACCCCACAGAAATGCTCTGATTACCCATAGTCCTTCACCAGGCGAGAGCCGTGTTCAGGGGGTGCACTAACTCCTCATCTCACTGGGGCTTATGGCAAAGAGCAAAAATTTGGTGCAGATGCCTGATCCTTAATGTTTCAAGGTGAAGACCTTATAGCAAAGTAGCAGTTACAATGGGGCCAAAAGAAAAACAGAAATTATTCCATAGAGCTGGAGAAGTCTGGGAGTTATGAAAGATGGTGTAAATGTTGCTAAGTCTATCAATTTAAAGGGCAAATACAAAAATATTGGTGGAAAATGGATGGAACTGGAAACTATCTTTTGATTAGCTAAGTCAATCCCCCAAAACCAAAGGCCAAATGTTCTTTCTAATATGCGATACTAACACAATGGAGGCGGGTAGAATTTCACTGGATTAGACAAAGAGGAAGGAAGGGAAGGGAGGGTATATTGGAATAGGAAAGACAGTAGAATAAATCAGAATCTTCCTATGTTCATATATTAATACATGCCCAGTGAAACTACACAGGTACATCTGCAAGAATGGGATCCTAATTAGAACAAGTTATACACCATGTATGTATAATCTGTCATGATTCCTACAATGACCATGCTAAGAATGCAGGTGTCAAATGATCTTTCGTAGTTTACAAATTCTTCAAGATTAGAGATTTTGTGAACATGGTGGAAAAACAAACTGATCAAACAAAAGTTGTAAGAATAAAAACTGCTTTATTGAATGTTGCTGAGGTGGGGGCTTCTCTGTTAACTTATTTTTAAACAATTTTTTCACAATACATTTACTTATTTATTTATTGTTATATGGTGCTGAGGATCGAACCCAGTGCCTCACGTTTGCTAGGCAAGCACTCTACCACTGGGCTACAATCCCAACCCTTCTCTGTTAACTTAAAGCAAAAGTTGTAGTCACAGAAATTCCTAAGGAGATGGACTCTGGAATGAGTGTAATGGGAGATGGTATGAGAGGTAATATGTTCTAATTCTCAAAACAGTGTTTTACCATTATTAATGAAGTGTGATAGGAAGCTCAAAGCAGGGCTTCTCACCAACAACTTCAGTTGACAATATACAATGGTTTACTGCTGTCATCGTCTATGACTTCAGATAATGAGCACAGTACCAATGTATAGCTTTCACTTTTAATCACTGAGACATTTCTACTACTATTCTGTTAAAATCAGGATTTTAGTGCTTGCCAGCACCAGATGAGAAGTTCAGAAGCAGTCCTTCTGTGAAGAATAACTGTGTACAAAGTAGAGAAATATCCAGTTATGTGACAACCATTGTGTAATAAAAACTGCTTAAAGTTTAAAAATAAGTCAAATGAACACAGATCAGGTGACTACTATACAGCCAAGTAGGAAGATACTCTTTACTGATCCACAATTCTAATAAAGGATCAGAAAGTACCACATATAAAGAATTGTTTTCAAAATTCACAAAATAGATATTAAAGAAATTTAACTTTTGGTGCTTTTTCTATATTTGAGGCTTCTACTTTCTTGAGCTGTTACAGTTTAAAACTGCATTAATACTTTTGGGACAACCCATTATGATACATACTACTTAAAGATTTTATAGTTACTACTATTAAAAGGTCTTTATTAAATTCTTAGATTTTTGAGTTGGGTCTGGTGGTACATGTGTAACCTCAGTTTCTTGGCTAAGGCATGAGGATCACAAGTTTGAGGTCATCCTAGGAAACTTGGCAAGACCCTGTCTCAAAAAAAGAAGAAAAAAACTCAGTTTTTTTTTTTTTTTTTAAAGAAATTAGTATTTCTGAGAGTAGTTGCCAACTGAAGTCCTCAGATGAAGTCACTAAGTGCTAACAAACTATATACAGATTTAGGATCTAGTTTCCACTCAATTCTCAGTTATGTTAAATCAACAGGTTTGCTAAAATAAAAAGTAACTCGACACAGTTATAGATCTACCTGTAATTCTCACACACCTTATAGCCTATTATTAGGTAAGTGACCAATAATTCATATCTTCTTTCCACTCATTCATTCTCACTTAAATGTTAACTAGTAACAATTAAAGGTAGCATTTTCTTGGTCTATGAAACCAAACATAAATATATTCAAACACTTTAAACTGTTCCATGAACTCATTTCATCCGTTTATATACTTGCATTTTAATGCTACATAGCAGTTTTAAAATTCAGTTGCTTTGGAAACAATTCATTTTTTTATACCTCAAAATTTAACATATATTAGATCAAAACATTTGATACTGCTGGGTGCAGTAGTGCATACCTGTAATCCCAGCAGCTTAGGAGGCTGAGGTAGGAGGATCTAAAGTTTGAGGTCAGCACAGGCAACTTAGCAAAACCTTGTCTCAGAATAAAAAATTCAAAAGGTAGGAATGTATCTCAGTATTAGAATTCTCCTGGGTTCAGTCCCCCATATGGGGGAAATAATTGCAGCTTTCCTGAGGTTACTTGGCTACTGGAAAGGAATTTCCAAGAGAAGTGCAACCTAGTAACAAAGGAATGGGTTACCCTGTGATATGTATTCCCCAGAGTTATGACAGCACATGATCTACGTGGCAATTCACAATTAGATCAAAACCTCAGAACACCAAAGAAAATTATAGAACAAAAATTTAAGATTACCAGGAGCTGGGGATGTAGCTCAGTTGGTAGAGTGCTTGCCTCTCAAGCACAAGGCCCTGAGTTCAATCCCCAGCACCGCAAAAAAACAGATTAAGAGAATAGTTAACCCAGCATCATTCCAAAATTCTGCATTATTTTAGACTGTAAAACACCTTTATAAAACTGACAGATGTTCATACCACTAAAATGCCAAGCAAGGGCTTCAAATATCCACAATAACCTATTTCTCTAAAACTTTTATCACCAATTGAAAAAAAAAAAAAGAGAGAGAGGGGTGACCTGTTCATAAAGTCCCTTAACTGTTACTGACTACAAACAAGCTAGCAAATCCAATTGTCAACAGAACCAGGGCAGGAATATCACACATGATGAGTATCAAAATGAACAGGACAGTGAATTAAAGGTCCCTAATCTAACGCCTGTCCCTAATGGTTCAAAACAATCAGTTCATGGGGCATGGAGGCACACACTTATAATCCCAACTCTGGAAGCTGAGGCCAAAAGATTCCAAGTCAGAGGGCAGCCTCAACAACTTAGCAAGACCCTGTCTCAAAATGAAAAATAAACAAAAACTAAGCCCCCCCCCCAAACAAAAAAACAACCCTCCTTAAAAACCCCCAAACAAACCAAAGTCTGTCCAGATAAACTAGAAATCTAAGTTTTTATATGAAATCTTTCAATTTTTCAAAGTTAGTTACTTTATTTTCTCTCTAAATAATCTATCCAAGTTGATGCTAGGTATTAAAAAGCTATTAAAATGTGGCCCTATTGGATCAAAAACATGCTCCTCATCTCCAACACATATTTAATATTACTCTACTAGAGTAATCTTAAGGATTACTGGATTAATTTTATAACTAATGGATAGTTAATTTTATAATTAATGGATAGTTAATTTGTAACTAATTAACCATGTTTCTTCCTAATTAAAGCCATACCAGAATCTTTTAGAATAGGCTGCATTTTATTAACACAATATGCTAACATTCTAGGAAAAATAATAACACTAAGTAAATTATCTAGCATACATTATTTAGTGAATGGTCAACTTCCTATAAAATCTTTTTAGATTTTGATCTTAAGCAAACAATGAAAAACAAAAAACAAAACCAACTAAAATGTTTCTCACCATTAAAAGATACTCCACTGCTCTGTCAGGGTTGTTGAAACTGGCTCTCAGGGCTGCAATTACTTGCTCTCGTTCATAGCCCATTGACATGATCTCAGTTACCATATTCTCGTAAGACTGACCTGTCACTAAAAATGGGCGGAGAAGGGGAGAATGGAACATTTAATGAACATTCTCTATACATTTATTAAGTGCATACATGTATACAGTGTATAAGGTAGTATTGATAGGATTAAAAAAACAAATTAACAATACAAATTACAATATATATGAAGTACACAGAATAATGATCCATAATAATAATCCCCCAGAAATGTCCATGTCGCTGGACTAAGGAATAAAAAAAATGTTAGATTACCTGGCAAAGGGCAAGTGAACCTGTAGGTAAAATTGAGGCTGCTTATCAGCTGATTTTAAGATAAGGCACTCCCTTTAGACTTCCTGGGTGAGTAGAAGAGGAAGGTAGAGAGGTTAAAAGGGCAAAGCAGGGGAGAAAAGCCATGCTGTTGCCAATGAGAAAGGAACCTTAAACTGTAGGATGTAGGGAGCCTCCAGAAAATGGACAGGACAAAAAAAGGGGTTCTTGCCCAATTTCCAGAAAGAACGCAACCCTGTGTCAGACTTCTAACCTACAATAGTATAAGAGAGTAAGTCTGGGCTGTCTTATACTACTAAGTTTGTGGTAACTTATTACAAAGCCAACATAAAACTAGTATATTTCATAAGTGCAAAAGAATCATCAGGTACAATTAAGAGAGAATTAACAATTCTCTCAGCAAATGTAGCTCAGTGGTATACACATGCTAGACTCAGTAGCAGGTTAGGGAAGGCAACCTATGAGAAGATATATGAACTCAATTTTGAAAACAGGTAGGAGAAAGATTTCAAGCAACTGACTCTAATGTAGCAAATTGGAAGTTTTGACATCTTTTACTAACCCAAAAAGTTAGGGAAAGGTGGTTAGTAACCAGAAAATTAGAGTCTCATATACCACCCAAAGCTGTTGTTATTCCAGTACGTCACTGCCAAAAGACTCTCTCCAATCTTCCCTTGAAGCTGAACCTCACATTTCACGAACACAGCAGACTACACTTACCAAAATTATCAAATGAAAGCTGTTTCCCTCCTAATATCACCTCACTTAAAATTATCTTCTCCTTCACTTGTGTTCTGGGAACTATTAGCTTTATTGCCACCTCAAAGAATTAGATCTGGTTACCCTCTCTCTTCTCCATCTCCCACCCTTCACTCCCTGAGTAATCATCCTGATCAACAACTACAATCAACAACTACGGACTGTGTGTCATCCTTGAACAACAACACCCCATGACTCCATTGCCAACTCTTTCAGCAACTGGTGCATTTCTCTACTCTCTTCCTTCTATAGCCACAGCTGTCCACACATGCTGTGCCCAATTCCTCACATTTCACTCATTCCTCAACTAATTCCAATAAAGATTTCCCCTTAAACGTGACCCCCTCCATTGTCTGTCCATCCACTCAAGTACTTGAACCAGAAAGTCTGATCATTTCAATTTCTTTACCCAGCTTTCCCCATCTAATCTACCAATATATCTAGTAGTTCCCATCTTTAAGTCATAACCCAAACCCATCAAGCTCCCTTCTCCACTGCCATCACTCAAGATCAGCCCACAGCCACCACTGGTCTGGATTACACTGCGCCCCACACCTACAACCCATTCTTTAGGCAGCTGCAAAAATGAGCTTTTGAAAAAGAAAAAACTCAGCTCAGACTCCCAGGCACCAGTAATCCTCCTCCACCACCATAACCATCCTTTCTGAGTTACTCAACAAGTCATTTTTCCCTGCCCAGAGCTCTCATGTGTGCAGCCTTCTCTGGATGGCCGGGTCCTTCACACACTCCAGTTCTAAAATTAAGTAACCGTGTTAGAGAGGTTTGGCCGAGCTAGTCTAAGTAGGACTGTTTTCCACTGAAGCTCTCTGTATTAATATCATTTATCATGATTTATAATTTCTTTTTTCCATCCCCTATCCAAACACAGGTTCAGCTACACAGGGGTCAATGTCATTTTGCAGTTTCCCTGACACCATCTATAGAATTTTTTCTTTCTAGAGTTCCAAAATCTAAAGGTATTTCATAGCTAAAACAACTCTAAATTTGTAGTTTGTCCCTCCAAGGTTTCAAATGTTGGAGGCTTAGTGCCCACTGTGACAAAATGGGAGATGAGGACTCTCAGTTATCTAAAAGTGAATTATAAAAGAGCCCCTCTCCTTCCTCTGGTTTCTTGTCTCACCACAGAATCTCTCCCTCTTAGACTCCTGCCATTGTGATGCCTCCATGGGGCCTTTACCAGAACACAGATGAGCAGATGCCAGCACCACATACTCACACTTGAACCTTCAAAACTGTAAGCTAAATATACCCCTTTTCTTTATAAAGCACAAAGCCTCAGGTTATTTCATTACAGTCAAACACAAACACACATGCGCACCTGAATCTGTGACCTTTCCTTTCCCATCCCATAAAAACTTTCGAATTGGTTTTGTGTGTGTGTGTGTGTGTGTGTGTGTGTGTGTGTTTTCCAGGGATTGAGCCCAGGAACACTTAACCACTGAGAAACATTCCCAGCCATTTTTAGTTTTTGTTTTGAGACAGGGTCTTGCTAAATTGCTTAGGACCTCACTAAATTGCTGAGGCTGGCCTTCAGCTTGCAATCCTCCTGCCTCACTCAGCCTCTTGAGCCACTGGGATTACAGGCATGTGCCACTGTGCCTAGCTACTTTAAGAAATTTTTTTATTTTCCTAATAATCCATTGATGAAATTCTAGCACAAATCCACTCAAGTTGGCAAAATACTCTCCCTGTCATCTAGTTTCCAGATAGAGAAATAGTATCAATATCAACAAAATTAAGACATACAGAGGACTATAACTACATTATTTTACCATGATACATTTCACTTAGTTCTTACGACAATCCAATGAGAAAGGTTTATTAATATCTCCTTTTAAATACAAGGAAACTGAGGCTTAGAGATTACTAAGGTGATCAAGTATCAACGGCTGGTAAGTCATAGTGCAAAGATACCACAGACTGTCAGAGTCCAGTGTTCTTTCTCTACACCCAATCACTATACCACACCCCCTGAAATCTTGTTTCGTAACTAATCAGGTTATTTAAAAAATATAAAAGACATGTCAATAAGTAGTCTGATACTTTTTAGATCTTTTTTTTTTTTTGGGGGAACCAGGGATTGAACTCAGGGACACTTGGCCACTGAGCCACATCCCCAGCCCTATTTTGTATTTTACTTAGAGACAGGGGTCTCACTAAGTTGCTTAGGGCCTCACTAAGTTGCTGAGGCTGGCTTTGAACTCGCGATCCTCCTGCCTCAGCCTCCCAAGTGCACTTTTTAGATCTTAAAGTGCAAGGAGGTACAGTTGTGCAGGGGACCATGTCATTCTGCATGACTATAAGCAGTCTGAAACTAGTAGAAAAGCTAGGGAGACTGGACAAAAAATAGAGCTAACAAGATTAAAGGGACAATAAAGATCCTTACACATTTTATTAATAACAAGTTCTAAACTTATCTGAACTAATAACAATCCCATCAGAGTTGCCTTCTACAATCCTACTCTGGCAGGGAGAAGATCAAAACAAAGAAAATGTTAAGTGTCAGGGTAAGAAACTGAACTAAGGCAGCTGAGTGGCAATGGAAACATTTTCTGGAGACTTGAGACTCACTGGGCCAAGGCAGGCAGAGGATAATGTCAATAGCTAGGGCAACCATAGATGATGGTATAAGCAAGTTAGGAAACAAAGGAAAAAAATTGGTGAGGGGAATTAAAAAATGAGTCAATTTGGAATATAAGGTATTTATGAAGGATGAATGCTTTCTAATTGATAATTTAAACAAATGAGTCTGGACATTCAGAGGGAGGTCTGTATAATGCAATTAAAACTTGGGGAATCCTTATGGTAAGTGCATTGTACTAGACATTCCCAAAGTGTAAACTCTGAACTACAGCCTAGAAACAGAACCACAGAAAACCTACACATTTTAGGGTCAGGTAAAACAAAAAGAATTAGTCTGAGAAGGATGGTATAAGGTATAGATCAAGAAAAGTACAGTGTCTGTCAATGACAAAGAAGGAAAGTTTGAAGAAGTAGAGAAGCAATCCAGAAACCAGGTACATTAAAGATTACAGAACAGCCGGGCACGATGGCGCATGTCTGTAATCCCAGCACTTGGGAGGCTGAGGCCCTAAGCAACTCAGTGAGACCCTGTCTCAAAATAAAATACAAAATAGGGCTGGGGATGTGGCTCAGTCGCCGAGTACCCCTGGGTTCAATCCCTAGTAACAAAACAAAACAAAAACAAAAACAAAAAAGAAAAAAAATATTACAGAACAAATGGGCAGTGGCACACACCTGTAATCCTGGCTACTCAGGAGGCTAAAGCAGAAGGATCAAGAGTGCAAGGCTAGGCACTCTCAATATAAAAGATACTGGGGATGCGGCTCGATGGTTGAGTGCTCTGGGTTCAACCCTAAGACACAAGGGGAAAAGAAGAGCAAAGAACTCTGGGACTAGAAAGTTGAGAAGGGGTGCTCCAGGAGACAAAAAGATGGAAAAGTAAGACATCACCACTGCCACCAGAGGTTAAATGTAGCAGCAGCAGGCAGAGCCTTAAGCAATTTTAGGGGCTGTGCCAGTGGCTCCAGCTCTGAAGCTACAGAACAGTTAACCATTCTCTGGGTTACCTCCTTCTACAGCTGTTCCAAAACCTTTAAAATAAGTACCTAAGATTCAGCCTTTCTGTTTGAATTAAAGCAGATTCTGTCTTCCTGACTAGATGCCAACTGCTATAGCACTTGGTGATGAAGCAGTCCCAGCCTAGCAGTCCCTCAAAGATGGAAATCTGGTTTTGATATATTCATGCAATGTTCAGTTTGATGACTTAAACAACTGTTTTGCCACCACATAGAATACACACACACACACACACACACACACACTGCCTGATGCCCTCATTTTTGTGAGGTCAAAAGACCAACCCCAGAACGCCATAGGCACTATTGTTGAAATCCTACTGCTACAGGAGCCCTACTCCACTGACGTTGCTGATCCCACTTGTTTCTAGACAATAAAACAACAATCAGCAGGAACTATACTAGAGATCACACCAGGCTGGGGGGGGGGGGGGGTAAGGGAAGCTGATTTTGAAAAATTAGGAGTGAAGGAAGAGGGAAAGGCTATATTCAGCAGGTAAGATTAAAAGGATAAAAAGGCATTTTTGTTATAAGCCAATACAAGGGACAAGATGTAAATGAGAAGCCCTAGGGTCAATATAGGGATGAAAACTATAGGCATATAAACATGAAGTATGGGGCCAGATGGAAGATTTTATATCCTTTCAAAGATACTTTGCAACAAATTCACATTAGGAAATAAAAATCACTTGCTTTAAGGAAAGAAGTATGCTTAACATTGACTGTAAGAGTGAATTTTGAAAAGACAACATAAAAAATATTGTAAATATTGTAGTCTTCCATGACATCCCTACTGAATAATTACTTAGACCAATTATTTTATAGCTAGACTATAAAAAACAATGAAAATTAACGCATTATCACGATCTTACAACATGGTACTTAAACTTCTTCCCTATATCTGAGGTTATATTACAACATAAATACTTACCAAGTGCACTTGTTGCATCTTCAAAAAGGTTTGACCGAGAAGCATCTCCTGATGTACTGTAAAAAGTTTTTAGAAAAACCACATTCACTAAGTATGTAAAATTTAATTTATATTAGTTTTGTAACTATCCAACTTTTAAAGAGATTCTTTGTCTTTAATATGAAAGTTTGTCTACAGTGCTTAAAAGGTCTTCTCCAGGTTAAATCCAAAAATTTCACTGTTAACATTTTAAGTTTAGGAAAAATTTTCTATCTCAATCTTCCTTGTATTTTGAGAACTCATTTAAAACTTACAAAATAATGTCTTTATAAACAGCTTATTTCACCTAAGGAATATGAAAAATAATAGACAATTAAAATCATGCATAAATCAAGCTGCAATAGAGAAATATCAAATGCAATACACTGGAAAAAGGCACATACAGAAAACAAATGAGGCTGGAAACTCCATACTGAGGTTTTATGGACAAGCTCCAAAGGATAAAACTAAAATGCAGCACACGCATCAAAGAGTATAGCATATGAATAAAGCAAATGCAGATGTGGGATGGATTCAAATTCTAACATAAATAAACCAATTGAAAAAGACTAAATTTCTCTGTTGGGGAATCCAAGATGAGTTTAGTATAAAAAACAAGTTATACGGGCTGGGGCTGTGGCTCTGGCTCTGGTTCAGTGGTAGAGTGCTTGCCTCACATGTGCAAGGCACTAGGATTGAATCTCAGCACCACATGAAAATAAATAAAGATAATTGTGCTCGTCTACAAGTAAAAAATAAATAAATAAATAAAAATAAAATAAAAAAAAGTTATACAAGACCACGAAGAAATGGCTGTAGAAAAATTAAGTTTACAAATGTGGCAAAGGTAGTAATTAGAAGTTTAAATGAACACACATAAATACACTCTTATACCTCCACTTCAATACCTCCATTTCAATTAAAAAAAAAAATTTAAAAAATACATTGTATCTCAGAGGTCTGAGAAGGCCTCTGTAGCATAGCAAAAGTTAAGGAATCCAAGTTTGATTCATAAATTACTTAAACTTTCTAAGGTCTCAGTTTTTCCATCAACACCATGAGGTCAACTATAATAGTAGCAAATAGTCCAAAGTGTTATAGGTATGGTTACTACTAGTAAAGTGCTCAGGAAAGTACCCTGCATCATAACACCCAATATGATTATGATCACAACAATCTTTTGGTACAACTGAAGTTTCTTCATTAACTAGACAGTAAAAATAACGTGTGGAGCCAGGTGTGGTGATGCACACCGATAATCCCAGAGTTTTGGGAGGTTGAGGCAGGAGCATCACAACTTCAAAGTCAGACTCAGCAATTCAGCAGGCCCTAAGCAACTTAACAGGACCCTGTCTCAAAATAAAAAACGAAAGGGGCTGGGGATGTGGTTAAGTGGTTAAACACCCCTGGCTTCAAACCCTGGTACCAAAACAAAGCAAAAAAACATGTTGAGAGGTAACATTTCAAAAAGAATATATAAAAACTAATTTTCCTGCCCAAGGTCCCTACTACAGAGACAATGACTAAAATGTGAGTTTCTGCTTTAAAGAATGATTTGTCTTGCTTGTGTTTTTTTCTCACCTAACAATTATTCCATGTTAGTACAATCAGATCTATTTCAAATTTTTTGCTGTACATATGCAAAATATTCAATATAATGAACCCAAATCAAGCTTATTAAAGAATGAGTATGTGGGTTTCCAATTTTCAGTCTTAAACTGAGTTCATGGCTCCATTTTTTACACAAAATCTTTACTGATCTAAAATTTATTTTTGAGTGTACAATGAGAGATTGACCCAACTTTTTTACCCTGATGGTAAGCATTTAATCCAATAGCATTTTCCCCAAAATGGTCTCAAATGGCATCTTTATCTTAAATTAAATTCCTGGTTGGTTCTATTTCTAGTCTATTCCACCAATTTCCAATAGGAGTCATTCCAGTTTCAATCATTACTGCACAACAGATTTTAGTATCTGCTAGAACTAATTTCCTGTAGAACAATTTACACTAATTTCACAAATTGCTTTAAAAATTCCCTTTGAAGAATTAGGACTAAGGTATACTTTAAAAATCACCATTCTTCAATCTTGACTCAATCTTAGCACTTTTCTCCTCCCCGACCACAGGGGAAACCACTCATTAGTTAGTTAGTGTGCCAGACCTTTGCTACTTTTTCCTAAATAGTAACAGGCCTATGCACAAAAATGTATTGTTTTACAGCTTTTGTATGGTTTATGGTTATTGATTATACTGTTTTGTAACCTATTTCACTCAATAAAAAGCCTTGAAATCACGTTCATTTAATATGCTTGCACACATCGTACCTACTGTAGTATCAGTTATTAATACTTCTCAAATTTTAACAAGCCTAAGAATTCACCAGGAGAGTTTGTGCAAATACAGACTTCTGGGATCCATCGCTAGATAATTCTGATTTACATGTCTGGGGATTAACAATTAATTTCAAACAAATTCCTAGTGATGCTGATTGCTGCCTACTGCACTGTTCTCCAGTATGAATAAAACACAGGTCAAGTTCTTCCCTTATTGATGGATATTTAATTTTAATTTGTACTCCATTACACGCAATACAATTCTTATACATAAATGCAGTTCTCTAAAGCAGATATCATCAAGTAGAATCTACACTAGAAGAGATGACTTTCAAAGAGCAAAAGTGCCTAAAGAAACATGTTCCTAAAAACAAAATGTCAGATTAGCAGTGAAGGTCAAACTTCCTGACAACTCACATACTCAAGATTCTATGCTTTACAGGATTCTAGAAGTTTTACAGCACAGATGAATGGACTAAGGCACATTAAAGCAGCTTGTTTTCTGAGTTTCTCTTATCCTTCTCATCCTGTATTATCCTCCTCTGAGATGTGTAATTTTTGAGACATAAGAATAAGTAGCTAGTATACACAATCCAATTAAGTGAGGGACTCATGTCTGCTTTCCTGGACTATTGGCCATCAACTTATTTATGCAATCCTCTGCAGATCTGATAAGGTAGCCATGACTCTTCAGAATAGGTAAAACTGTATTTCCAGGAAAAAAGAAAAATAGAAATATAAAGAAACAAATCTAAACTGATGATATAAGCACATTAAAATATATTAACTAGTTATAAAATTCTATGAGATTTTAAAGAAGCTTAAAGCAACTAGAAAATAAGACACACTATAATGACTTGACATATTTAAGTTCAAATATTTACAAGGTTTGGCGAACCAGTGTGTTAAGTTTATACCTTCCTTTTCATACACAGACTGATCAACACCCCTTTCATGTAACAGTTTAAATGACTGGGTAACTCCCACCATATAAGAGTTGAATACATTTCTAGTTCTGCAAGGGCAAGACTGTTCAAATTAGGCAATCACACAATGCTGAAAGTCAAAAATTCTAGGCAAGCATAGGGAAAATATTGTATTTCCTAAGACCAAACTGTCTTCTCAGGATCCACGCGTGACCCACACTCCTCTAAACATGGCTGACCGATTTAGACAAAGAAAACACACTTCAAGGCAAAACACTAAAATGAAGTGGTTTAGAGTTACCCACAGTGAACGATATCCTGAAAATATTATGTAAAATTTCCAGAAACAAATAATTTGTAAGTTTTAAATTGTGCACCGTTCTGAGTGGCATGGTAAAATTTTATGCTGTCCAAGCAAAAATTCTATATAGAACATGAATCATCCATACTGTATACAAGACCTACCTGTTAAAGTCACTATTAAGGTTTACATATGAAGTGCCCTCCAAAGACTCATGTGTTAAAGTCTTGGCCCCCTACGGAACAAAGTTCAGAGGTAGGGCTTTTAGAAACTGAATGGCTCATGAGGACTCTAACCTCACAAGTGGATCAATGCTGATAACTGAATGAACACCTGGAGGTGGTGAAAACGATAGGCAATGGGGGAACTTTGGGAAAGGTTATTTCTTGTCCCTGACCTCTCCACCTCCCCTTTCTTGACTGCATAAGTTGAGCAGCGTTCCTTTACCACACCCTGACTAACAGAGTCACTTAGCAGTCTCAGTCTTCAGAGAAACTCTTGAGGTATCCAAGTACTTGTGTTCTGATAACCATTATGTTTTTAAATAATGGCCCCAAAGTGCAAGACTAGTGATGCTGAAAAACTGAGTATTCCAGAGAAACTGTGAAGTGCTTCTGTTAATAAGTGAAAGCTCTTGATGAACAAAAGGAGGAGAGAAAAGAAAGGAGAGGGGAGGGAAAAGGAAGAATTAACTAATTCACATACAAAGAATGCCAAGGTCTGTAATACATTGAGACATTTTGAGAAAGCTTACATTCATGTCAACTTTTATGACAGTATATTGCTATAATTGTTTAAAATACATTAGTTGTCATTAATCTCTTATTATCTTATCACAAGAATGTTTATTATAGGGAACAACACAGTATGCAGGGTTTGATACTATGTGTGGTTTCAAGCATCCAGTGGGCATCTTGGAATATATGCCCTGTAGATAAAGGTGCATTAACTATATAGTCTTCATCATCACTGTCATATATAACATGAACACTTTCCATATTAGCAAATATTTTTCAGTCACTACACAGTTTTCTATTGTGTCTGTTTCTGATTTCAAAATTCTCACAAATACTGCTATACTAAGTCACAAAACAGCTACAGTGCCAGTGAAGACAGGTCATAATGTAACTCATCCTCTTAGATGAAGTAGCAGTTCTGATTTCCAGTCAAGACACCCTGATTAAATCATTTTCTTTGGTCATTTTATTATCATTTAGGGCCAATAAAAAAATCCCTGTCCTAAACTGCTCAGTAATCTTAACTACGAACTTCCCACAAGAAATTATTTTTCTTCCTAAATATTTCAGTATTCCAGGTCCCTTATTCCTAAAGACAAAGATAAAAGCTTCAATTTCTACACTAGTTCGTAAAGATAAATATGAAACAGTAAAAAATTCAAACAATCCACAGATCTAACAAAAAGCTAATTAGGTGAAATATTAATACTTGCTGACTTGTCTCAGCAGTTAGTGTATACCAATGTTATTTCACATATGTGACACATTTCATTTAAATCTTATAACAACTTTATGAGATAGGTTCTATTATCATTCACATTTTATAGATCTGGAAATATTTACTGATCTATAAGGATGCTTTTGATACACATGACAAGGGCCAGAAAGAATACAAGCCAAACACAAACAACTATTATAGTGTCAATGTTATGTCATTTTTATAAATCTTGCTCTTCTTGTTAATTTGTACTTCATAACATTACTATTGAAATGAGTAATGACTTTGACTCCTCCCCTGCCTATTCGCCATTTACACAAAGCACAGAAATCTGTATTCTGGTAATATGTACCCACATTACCTATAGTAGACTATCAAAACAGATACAGACATATGCTTTAGTCAAATTTCAAAGTTTAGGAAAAAACATCGTAGATAAGAAATCAGTCTGATCAAAATTATATTAAAAATAAATACATGGAGAAATTCTTAATCCAGTTCTTACCTGTCAGTTGATGTTGGGCTGGTAGCCACTGGTGTCTCTGCTGCTGGCTTTTCTGTAGTTTTCTCTTGCTGAGTTGCACTAGCAGGTGCAGGTTCAGAAGATGCTGTTGTTGATGCTGGAGTGATGGATGCAGGTGTGGAAGTGGGAGCCAAAGCAGGGGTGGGTGTTGAGGCCTGAGTCACAGCTGTTGCTGTGGAGGAACTAACTGTGGTAGTAGTGGCAGAATTTGATTGCTGAGTTGTTGCTGGTGCTGGTGTTGTCACTGCTTTGGGCTAAACACATTAAAAAGCAAAATAATTATGAAAGAATACGTTAGTATATGGAAATACATCATGTGAAGACTATATTCTCTTATAATGCTACAAATACCAAAACAAAATTGCAACTTGAACATAATTTTGTTAGTATATAATAAATTAGTATCAGCAATATGTTTCTCTCCCAAGTTCCTGAAACCATTTAAGCTTATCTTATCAACCTCAATTAGTTTAGACAACAATTTCAGTCTCCACATCTTAATAAGAAAAATATCAGTATTTCAAAATTCACATAATTTTTCTGAAGAACCTTTCATGTACCTTGATTATAACTTTACTTACTGCCATTTAAAAGCATATTTAGCTGGGTGCAGTGGCGGCATGCCTATAATCCCAGAGGCTGGGGAAGCTGCGGCAGGAGGATCATGAGTTCAAAGCCAACCTGAGCAAAAGTGAGGTGGCTAAGCAACTCAGTGAGATCCTGTCTCTAAATAAAATACAAAAGCAGGGTTGGGAATTTGGCTCAATGGTTGAGTGACCCAGAGTTCAATCCCTGGTACCCAACACCCCCCAAAAAGCATACTCAATATAATTTCCTTAAAATGGAAATATAATAGAAGTATGATTATTAATAGACAAGCTAAGTATTCTGCTGCATTTTAAAAGGAGAAAACCCCCAATACTAATTATAAATCAACAGGTATAAGTACAAAAAGGTTGACAACATTTTGAGATATATAAACAAAAAAATTAAAGACCAAATAAGCACATGCTCAGTGCTTTCTGAATTAGAAGCAGTCATAAAGCTTCCCACAGAGTAAAAATGCAATTATGTATGTATGAAAATCATACTATATGAGCTTTATTCTTCTCCTGAGACCCATCAATATTCACTATCTGTTTAGCTCATAACTTTCCTATGAACAAAAAAATTAACTGTTTTGGCGGAAGATGGAATTAAAATGCAACATGATTTGCTGCAAGCAAAAAAATCAACAAACTATAAAAGCTATGAGCCACCTTCTTGTGTTCATTTTGAGCTAACAGTATTTTGGGAAAAAAAATGCCTAGCAAAAGGTCAGGAGAGGAGGTTTTAAAAAACACCAGTAGCATTTACTCCTTTTTCCTATTCCAAGAGTCTTACACCTAGCTCTATGATGTTCTTAATGGCCAATATAATACTCAAGATTATCAATTTTCTTAAAACTCCAATGTTAGCAGAAATTCTTAGGCAATGAGTTATTATGGATAAACTGAAGCTTCACAAGGGTGAGGATTTCTATTTTTAGCATAAAACACAATAACTGGTCTTGATAACATGCTTTATTGAAATTATCTGTGATTAGTATGTTAGTGTAGTAGATCAAATCGATCCCTATTTCCATAAAGTATACTTAAGCCTTTTTCCTGATGGTACCCAAGCCCCTCTTTCTTCTTGCTTTTGCCCATAATTGGTCTCTCCTCTCTCCTTTGTGACAAGGTCTTACTTCCATAATGCCTAACTAATAGTTGGCCTCTGTTATTAACTTCAAAATAAAACTGATGATTATCATTAGAATTCTGTGTAATATAATAAACAGGGAACCAAGTATCTACTCCTCAAAAACATGCACCTATTCTGAGATCTTTTCTGCTTAATTCTTACATTCTGAAAAGTCAAGGTTAATGCAATACCAAAGGAATATGTTAACAATAACAAAACATTCAAATGTGTGCCTATCACATTTCCCCTTATATAATACATATAAAAGTAGATGAGAAAAAATGTTCAACTTTACAAAGGAAGAAATTATGGCACATGCTACAACACAGATGAACCCTGAAGACATTATGCTCCAAGTCACAAAAGAACAAATGCTGTAGGATTTCTCTTAAAGAGGAAACTAGAGTTGACAAATTCAGAGAAAGCAGAATGGAAGTTGCTGGAGGCTGAAGAGAAGAATGAGAGTATTTAATGAGCACATTACATTATTCAGTAATAATGAATTTCAGTTTGGGAAAATAAAATTTCTGAAGATGAATGGTGGCAGTATTTGTAAAACAATGTGCTACTGAACTGTATTGAACTTACGATAATGAACCATGCCCTTAGAAATAGTTAAACTGATAAATTTTGTTATGTATATTAAAACTAGATGATACAAAGTTTCCTTACTTGATTCCTTCACTGTATCTAGAGTTGAACATTTAATGAGTAAGTACTTTAAGTATAGCTAAATGGCTTCTTGGATTAAAAAATTTTCAAGTCTATTTAAATCATTTAGCTACGTTTTGTTTCTCAGTACAAATGTGTATAATAAAGTTATTTCAATTCATTTCCTACTATCAATTATTTGGCTACTTTGAAAATAATCCTCACATTTACGTCATTTTTCACCTCTGATGAACTGGTTTTAAACTCACACTCACTGCTATAACACTACTTGCTATTGTTTGGGTTACCTCACTTCCTCCCAACTCAAGTACTTTAATCCCCCAAGTTTTATTTTAAGGTTTTTGTTTTTTTTTAACTGGGGATTGAACCCACGGGCACTCCACCACTGAGCCACATCCCCGGCCCTATTTTGTATTTTTTTTTAGAGACAGGATCTCACTGAGTTGCTTAGGGCCTTGCTAAATTGCTGAGGCTGGCTTTGAACTCGCGATCCTCCTGCCTCAGTCTCCCAAGTGCTGGGATTACAGGCATGTGCCACCACGCCCGGCTATTTTATGGTATTAAGAGGATGGTTAATCTTACCATGGCATTTAGAGGAACAACAGTCTTTGGCAACTAATGAGATCATTAGAGTAGAACCCTTATGACTGAATTCTAATCTAATGAACCTTTTTTCCTTATAAATTAGCTGCCTTAGGTATTTCATTACAGTAACGAAAAGTTCTTCTTTCTCAGATCAAAACAATTCAGTTTTAAAATCAATGTCACGAATTGCACTCCTATATTAGTCTTAATTCTTCACTGCATGATTATACATCCTTTAATACACAAGTTTATAAATTTAGCAGTCTCCTAAGGAATCCATGTTCATTCCCTGCTACAGAGATAGTTCACATTTATATAAATCACCCCAAATGTTTCAATCCAATAAATTACAAAAAAAATTTCTTTTAAAATCTTCCTCACCAAAATCATTCCAATAGCTGGGCATGGTGGTACATGCCTGTAAAACCAGTGACTGTAAAACCAGGAGGCTAAAGCAGTAGTTTGAAGACAGTGTTGGCAACTTTAAAAAATGGGGTGAGGATTGGTTGTGCAGATCTGACTGACTCAAGGTTCAATACCAGGGGTGGTATGATGGAGGAATACTCCAAATTTCTTTAGCTGCCTTTTCTTTACTAAGAAATATCAATTAGATAATGAGTTTACATTCACACCTTTTATGCCTTGAGTTTATCAGGTTTGGTATAACTTACCATGTCCCTTTAAAGAACCCTTATTAAAAGTCCCAGAAAAACACTAGATTTCTAAGAACAATTTAAATCACATAGTGATTTAACTACTCCAGCAAAAACAATAGTACATTTCATATTTCAATTGTTTTAATTTACATAAAAATTAATTAAAATGTGTAAAATCATTACCTGCATGGTTGATTTAAATAAATTAAAAAATGGCACAAACATATGCAATCTATGGATATATATAAACTGTGTCCACTGTGTGGACATGGGTCATTTTGTTTGTTTTTAGTTGTAGATGGGCAAACACCTTTATTTTATTTATTTATCTTTATGTGGTGTCGAGGATCAAACCCAGCGATTCACACATACTAGGCAAGTGCTCTACTACTGAGCCACAACCCCAGCCTGGTCGGGGTCATTGTTTTTTAAAAGACTCATGCATAAAGATACACAGAATGAGGCTGAAACTTACTTTTGTCACCATAACCACCACAAAGTTTTTCTCATCAATTTTGTATTCTTTGAGAGCAGTATCATCATTGAGGATTTTGCCTAATATATGCAGAGGAAAATATGTTATTTAAGGCACAGTAATCTTTGATACATAAATGAAGTCAAAACAACTTATTATTAATTAATCACCAATGTTAATTCTATCAATTAATTCTTGCCCCAAAGAAAATTATTAACAACTGAAGATAAAGATGAACGGAAATACAATTAAAAAGGCAGAAGCATTTGACTAAGTGATGTCAAACACATACATCTGTATACAGAATGCCAAGCAATTTTAAAACTGTTGAACTATATAAAAGTTTTACTGGGCAAGGAAATATGAAATGAATCCTGAGAAAGGGGAGATCATAAACATCAAGACAATATTTGATTGCTTAGGTATTCCTTAGAAAATAACCTAAATTATTCTTTAATGGAAGGAAAGAACAAAAATTCCTGTTCCCCAAAAACCAGATACTTCACAAATTAGAAATATTCCAATGTTAGAAAAGTAAGATACTAAAAAACACTTCAGAAAAATGACATGGTATACTAGAAAAGGGAAGATGGTACAGAACTCGTAATGCAAAGTAAACAAAACTGCAGTTATATTGAAGGTCAGGACTCCTTGAGGTTTCCTTTTCCTTAAATTTAGTTTCTCATTTTTAAAAAGTTACGGCACCAAAAGCTGCAATTATGAAGCCAGAAAGAAGTAGAGTCTCTACTCTTTTTAGGAATTAGACAACAGGATGACAGGACTAAAACTTGCAGTTTTATGCCTGTCTCCTTAGGTTTTTGAATTTTGACCAATAAAAATATTGAGATTGGGAGCCGGGCATGGTGGCGCACGCTTGTAATCCAAGCAACTTGGGAGGCTGAGTCAGGAGGATCACAAAGCCAACCTCAGCAACTTAGCAAGGCCCCAAGCAACGCAGTGAGACCCTGCCTCTAAATGAAATACAAAATAGGGCTGGGGATGTGGCTCAGTGGCCGAATGTCCCTGAGTTCAATCCCTGGTTCCAAAAAAATAAAAAATAAAATTAAAATTGAGATTGGATCACCACGCTAGCATTTCTTCTAAACCATCTTATTTAAAGAAATACTGCACAATTTTATCCAGGAAAAATTAAGAATCTTCAGGTAATCAAAGACCAATTATACAGATAACTACAACAATAGTGTTCAGTACTTCCTTTGAAGGACAAAGAATTTTTTTCAACTAAATTTGGATATTGAGTCTACTTTTAACATATCTTGTTCTGGTTACCAGTGAGGCCAATTAAATTTGCAATTTCCTATTCACATCCTTAGTTTTCTGTTGTTTTATAAATTGGACCATCCTTTCCGTATTGACTTATAAGAACTTTTGACATAAATTTAATTTTACAGGAATGATTTCAAGCACATCAATAAACACAATCAGTATAATACTCATTTAATAGATTAAAAACCCCCAAATGCTGTTTGATTAAAAACACAAAATCCAGTTACATGATGCTTAAAAAGATGAAACTACCTAAAACTTACACCATTCAATGGAAAAATATGCAGGGAAAATGTGAATAAAGAGAAGATTGAATATTAATGCCATATTCAAATGATTGCTTTCACTGCTTTTATCTATACAATCATGTTTCTGACAGAATCAATTTGAATACGATAATTTGTAAGATAACATTTCTAAAACTAAAAGAACCGTTACTATAAACAAGACGTAGTATATTAATTTCAATATTTAATTCATACCTGCATAAATTAATTTTTGACCTGCCACTGGAAAGGCATCTTTCCCCTTTTCAGATTCAATCTTCTCTTTCAGTGCTTTCACCTACAAGAACAATAAAGATACTTTTTAAAAAGCCTAAACAAAAAGGACAATCTAGATTCTGAATAAATAATGCAAGATAAAATTTTAACACATTTTATTTATGACTGCTTCCAAAAACTTTGCTATTATATCCAAACACTTGCCATTAACTTGTATTAATTGATACAAATTGAGACATAATCTTTGCATGATGTCATCTATTACATATAGATTTTTTTAAACTAATTTTTAAATATTTTTTTAGTTGTTGATAGACACAATACCTTTATTTTATTTCATGTGGTGCTGAGAATCGAACCCAGTGCCTCACATATGCTAGGTAAGCACTCTACCCCTGAGCCACAACCCTAGCCCTACATACAGATTTTAACAACTTCACTAGTTGACTTGACAAATCAAAGATTTGGTTTTGCATAAAAAGTTTAGGGCTGATTTCCCAGAGTTCAAGGAAAGTGTAAGTGTTCTAATCTGGTCCCATCCATAATAAAACTTCCACATTAAAGGCTAAATATGAATGTTAAAAGGCAAATGATTCATTTTAAGAGTGCTGTAATATTTCATTATAATCAACCATGGGTTTTTACAAAGACCAATTAAAACAATCTGGGGAGTCCACAGTATTTTAAAAAACTTTTTACAGGTGGTTCAAAGTTCAGCTAAGGCTGAGAACTACTCGAATACTTAGAATGATTTTAAACAAGTATCTTGGCTTCTCTGACCATCAGTCTCTTCTGTGAAGGAGAACTAGTTACAAATGACCTTTACAGCTTCTTCATTAAGGATTTAGAAAATGGGTCCAGTGGTGTCTTACAGTTTCTGACAAGAAAGGGTGGTACAAGAGTAAAAAGGTCAAGGGAACTTGGTTTTTCCATGAGCCTTAATGGAACTACATTCTTTTTTGATAGTGGGGATTGAATTAAGGAGCACTTCAGTTACTCAGTTCTGTCCCCAATCCTTTTTTCAAGTTTTTTATTTTGAGACAGAGGCTCATGAAGTTGGTGAGATTGGCCTCAAACTTGGTGATCCTCCTGCTTCAGCTTCCTGAGTTGCTGGGATTATTGGTGTGTAACACTGCACTAGGCTAAAACTACATTATCTTAAAAGCACAAGAATCAAGGGGGAGGCTGGGTGGTGGTGGCGCACGCCTGTAATCCAAGTGACTCAGGAGGCTGAGGCTGGAGGATCACTGAGTTCAAAGCCAGCCTCAGCAACATAGCAAGGCCCTCAGCAACCCAGTGAGACCCCGTCTCTAAATAAAATACAAAATAGGGCTGGGGATGTGGCTCAGTGACCGGGTGCCCCTGAGTTAAAAAAAAAAAAATCAAGGGGGAAATTCCATTTCCTCCAATTTCCCAGACTAGTTTTGAAAACTGTCTAAATAAACTGTTCTAAGCTTTATGCTAAAAACTATTTGACAGAAAGAGATACAAAGATAGTTGCTGGGCTGGGGATATAGCTCAGCGGGTAGAGTGCCTGCCTCGCAAGCAGAAGGCCCTGGGTTCAATCCCCAGCACCACAAAAACAAACAAACAAAGATAGTTGCTTTATACAATTAAAAAAGAAACTGGAATTTTTATTTAGCTTCAACTACGTTAACATGCAAAATCCACACAATCCTTAAAACTCTGGAACCAATGGAAATATATCCACTGCAATTTACCAATGAAGAGATAGAAATAGAGGTTAAATCACCAGTTTCATATCACTTTGCTACTAAGTGGTAGCTAGAACCCAAATCATCTATCTCTATGATTTCAAACTTCTAAAGCATTTTGCAAATGCCACAGTTAATAACCCTTGCTGCACCGATCTTTCTAAAATGGGTCATTAGCATCACATCACTGCTATTGACATTCCCCAATATCCAGAAATCTCAACACATTACTGTTCACTGTTACAAACTTCAAAGGTAAACCTAACACAAGAACTTTAGAAAAGAATCCAAAAAATCGTCAGCAAACTCAAGAATACAAATTACATGCCATTATCCAATGTAGTATACTGTTTTTTCTATTGGATGGTAAAAGTCCATGCTAAGTTGGTTAAGACGTATGCAGTATCTGCAAGTATGATTACACAGAAAAGCCACAAATAAATTGGAGACTACATGGGTCACTACAAATAAATTCAGCTCTCCGAACAGTACACGGTGGTTTAACCCATAGTGAGTGCTCATTTATTACATGCTGAATGAATAAATAATATAAAAGAAATATGTAAAGAAAATAAAGATATATATGAAACAAAAGAAACAGCGGAATGCTAATTGACAATATACAGTCATCCAATAGAAATGGATGGAATATAAAAATCCCTTTATATTAAGAAAAACAAAACAAAAAATCCCATTTTCCAATAACTTCTGCTTCAAAAAAATGTTAAATTGTGATTGAAAAATATTAAAAACATAATGAGAAGTCTATACACACAAATACCTATGTGATTTGGCTAAAAATATGTTCATCATCAAATAAATTATATCAAAGAAAGTACCTGAACCAGATTTTGGAATGGGTTCAATGAGCTGTCCAAAATTTTGGCATCATTTCTTCATCTCAAGTAACAATGGTATTCACTTCCAATCTATTTAAGTCACCTCACAGGTCACAGGCTGAATTACAAATGAACAATCATCTATTCCTTCTGGCTCTCAACAACTGTTCACTACATGTGTTCCAGAGTCTCACAGATACTTTGGTTCCTAGTATCTACTTTCACATCAATCTTTGCTACCACTCTTTTAGACAACACTGCCATTCCTCCTATCATCATCTTCCTAATATTACAGACTCCCTTATCTTTCCACAGCTTCTGTTAGGCAAAATTATCTACATGAACCAATTCGATATGACTTACAGTAGTATTCAAATCACTCTACAGTGCAAAACTCTTCCACCTCATTTTGCTAATCTGAACCTTCTATCTATCTGACTCCATCCACTTACATCCAGTCTTGTAAATGCTCCTGGAGAAAAGGAAAATACTCATTATCTGTTAACCTGGCCAGCCCTCTCCTCCAGATCTGATGGCAACAACCTCTCCCCTGCTTTGCAAATGTCTGTTTTCGACTTTATTCGAAACAGAAAACATAAGAAGTCATCCTCAACTTCTTGCCACTAAACTGACACACCGTGTCACATCCACATTTATTTTATCTCCTTTCCACTCATTAACAAAAGTGCTATCCCTTCTTTCCAAACCTAATTCCTTCCACTAGTTCTCTAACAAGTGAGTAGCCTGCTAAATTGTTTCCCACCCCGGTAACCCCAGCTTTATAGTCAACCTCTCCCTCAAAGCCAGATCATTTCCATTCACATATTTTTCTAACATTTTGGCCAACAGTGAATCTCATACCTTATAGGTAGTCCTGTTAGATTAAAATGGAGCTAAAATTAATTTCTAACACAGCAACATCATAGCCATCATTAACACTGTAGTGCAACATGTTACCCACGCACTTGTGATGATGGTGGCATAAACAAACCAACTGTGCTGCCAGTCATGAAAGCAAAGCACATGTGCAGTTAATAATAAACAACTGTCATTTTAAAGTTTTCTGTGAAACACTACAATGTGGCACCAGCACAGCCTCATGCGTCTCATCCTTACCCGATCACTAGACTGAATCAAGAGGCCACAATGAATGATTGAATCATACATACCATCCTGGTTTGTCTAAGTACACTCTAAGACGTTCTCACTAGGACAAAATCATAGTTGCATTTCTGAGAATGCATCCCCGTCATTAAGTAATGCATGAGTGTTGTCACTTCTGTTCAACAAATTTAGGTTGTATGCTTGACATAAAACTAATATCTGGAAATTATATTCTTAAAATAATAGTATAACGTGCTGCCACATCAATCTTTTTTTTTTTGTTTTTTGTTTTTTGTTTTTTTTTGAACCAGGGATTGAACTCAGGGACACTCGGCCACTGAGCCACATCCCCAGTCCTATTTTGTATTTTATTTAGAGACAGGGTCTCACTGAGTTGCTTAGGGCCTCGCTAAATTGCTGAGGCTGGCTTTGAACTCGCGATCCTCCTGACTCAGCCTCCCAAGTCGCTTGGATTACAGGCGTGGGCCACCACGCCCGGCCCACATCAATCTTATATGGCACTTTGCATAAGATTTCTAGGACTACTGCTTATTGACTGAGTCATTAATTGAATATTCACGTAACAGTTTCCTAATGTTACACTACCTTTCCTTATTACTTTCGTAGCCCTGTCATTTCTTATTATTATTGTACCAGGCAGTATACTAAAAGCCCAACAGTAGTCAACCATTCATATCCCCAGTTTCTATATCCAAAGATTCAACCAATTGTGACTGAAAATATTTGGGGAGGGGGCAAATCCAACTATGCTCAGGAACCTAATTGTGTTCTGAGAACATATGACTTTTCCCATGCCCTAAACAATATACCATAACCACTCTTTATGTATCATTCACATTATATTTGGTATTAGAAGTAATCGAGAGAATATATAAAGTATATGGAAGAATACACACAGGTTTTACAAAAATATCGTGCCATTTATATTTATAGAAAAACTACCCACTGATACCCAGGTACGACCATAATTAGCTCTTTTAATCTACACACTGCAACTCCAGAAGGGTGACTAGCAGACTTCTAAGATGGCTCCAAATGACACTTCCCCTTCTGGAATTAATGCGTTTTGGTACACCAGTCCCACACTAAATTTTGACTAGTCCACATGAAATGCCGAAGTCGAAGTATGTGAATTCCAAAGCTGATTTAAATAAAAGCCATTACTTCCAATTTGTTCTATTGGGTTACTTGGATCACTTCCTTTGGGATAAGTCAGCCTGCATTGTCATAACACACAAGCAGCTGCAGAGAGGCCTATGTGGAGAGAAACGGAGGCCTTCAGAGTCGTCACATTTAAAGGGAATCCTCCAGCACAGGTAAGCCTTTAGGTGACCACAGCACTTAATGCAACTTTATGAAAACTCTAAGAACTACTGCTAAGCTGCCCCTGAATTTCTTGACTTGCGAAACCATAATGTTTATTGTTTTAAAATACTAAGCTTTGAGATAATATTTTACACAATAATAGGTAACAAGTACACAGACAGGTGATACTATCCTTGTTTTTTGTTTTTGCAGTGCTGGGGATTCAACCCAGGGCCTTGTGCTTGCAAGGCAAGCACTCTACCAACTGAGCTATATCCCCAGCCCACTATCCCTATTTTCTGATGAGGACACTAAGCACATGAAGAAGAAAGGTTTAAGGACACAGGCTCTTGAGGCAGACTACATAAATTTGAATCCTCACTTGTACAATAAATACTACACCATTACTGTTGTACTTGGAGCACTGATTCAGGCATTTTGCCTTTGATCCAATTAACTCCTCACACAGAAACAAAGTTATGTGCCATTGTAACACTAAAAACTGAAAACAAACCTAAACATCCTTCAAGGTGAAACAATAAATGATAGTATAGTATTATGTGAAAAGAGACAGTAACAAAGGTAATCCTCAAATTGGAGTTATCATCCAAAAGGTTATTGTTTAAAATCCAGAATCTATTTTCCCAAAAGAAATCATGTAAAATGGCATTTAGGCTCCTAAGTAACCTACACATGCCAACTTAATCACATCTAAAATATATTACTGACAAGCACAATTTCAACAAGACCAAAACTACACAGAAATTGGAAAGTGAGAAAGCAGAACTTCAAGATACCTACAGCTCCTAGAGTTTCTAGAGAAACTGGTCATGGTGGTGCACACCTGGAAATTTTACCAACTAGGGAGACTGAAGCAGAAGGATTGCATATTCGCACCCAGCTTCAGCAACTCAGTGAAACTGTCTTTCAAAAGAATAGGGCTGGGGATATAGCTCAGTTGGTAGAGCGCTTGTCTAGCATGCACAAGGCCCTGAGTCCAATCCCCAGCAACGCAAAGGAAAAAAAAAAAAAGTAATAAAAGGACTGGGGGAGGGGACAGATTGCTGCTCAGTGCCTATGGCCCCAATCCCTAGTTCTGAATAATAATAATAATAAATGGTAATAATAATAAATTTTCCACAAAATCTAGTCCATTACAAAAAGAAAAGGGGAAAAAAAGTTGCCTACCTAATTCAACCAGAAGTGTGAGGGGAAAAGTGGGTGACAATTTTATCTATTTGTTTAAGTATCTAGGACTTGTTCATGTGTATCAGTCAATTGTAGCTGATCCACTTCCTCTGCTGGAATAGGTTTACATAATGTCTAAAGTGATTATGAAGTTCATTTGGCTTTAAAACTGACTTTGAGACACTACACAAGGAAATTTATTTACCTGATCTTACAGGAAATAGATGGCATAGTGTCCTTTGGCAGGATCCACTCTGCCATAGCAGGCTTAAATTTAGCATATTTCTTTCAAAATGGAGTAGAAATTTTACATATCACCCATAGAAAAAATTCTCAATTTTCAAGTCAAAACAACAGGACTTTATTCACTGTTCTTAAACACTGTTCAAAACTGTTGATGAGTCAAGCTGAGAGAATGAAAATACCTCATTCACACAAACCTTTTTAAAAAAATCATAGTGACAGGACTGATCAAAATAAAGGAAAACTGATAAAAGCAGAATTTGCATAAAAAAACAGCACAATTTATTTCTAATTCACAATTCGCTATATAACTTTTAGACTCCTGATTTCACCTGATTGTCACATCAACTTTAAGGAAGACAGGTCAATTATTACTACTTCCATTTTACAAATAAGGAAAGAGATTTTTAAAGTATTGTGCTCAAGAACAAAAGATAAACGAGTGTGTGTGGGGAGAAACTCCCCTCTAGGAGCATTATGGTGTATTTGAAAGAGAGCAAGATGTGGAAAAAATGCAAACAGTATTAAGATACTCAAGTTTTGTGAGGGATAAGGAAATAGGGCAGTAGCTAAAGAGAGATATGTAGACAAGGACTTTATTAAGATGGGAAAAGACGTTTATGCACTCTAGAACTGGAAAAACCAATAATGCAAAGGAGTAAAGGAGATATGTGATGCCTTTTACAGACATTTAAGAAAAGTGGAGGGATTGGTCTTGGGTAAGTACCAGCCACAATTAAAAGACTAGCACGTATACAGGCTGTAATAGGACCTTGTAGAAGTTCTGTCCTGTTTTTTAAATTCTCAATAAAAACGATCATTAGCAGTTGAAAATGAGAGAAAATATGAAATGTCCCTATGCAAAGAAGAATAATAGACTAGTGAAACATAGACTGTAAAAAGCATGTCCAATTAATTTTTATGTTCATGAATTCAAGTGAGTCAAGTCCATGTAGCTATACATTTTTCTTTGGCTGCACTAATGTAAGCACAAAATTCAGCTGAATTACATTTGGTGTTTCCCAAACAAGAACAATGATGTAAGAGTGGGACCACATTGCCAAGCACTGTAACTATCCGTAAGCACTAAATACATATTATCTCAAACTCACAGAACCTTCAAAACCCTATTTACTTTCACAACTATTGTCTTCATCTTACAGGTAGGGAAATGGACACTAATTGGGTAACTTGACCAAGGTCACAAATCAAGTGACTCAGGCAGGACTTAAACTCAGGCAGCCCAGTTACAGTCACGCTACTCCAACTCTTCCTAGGAGTGAGTATATGCACTGCCTCTATTTTAGCTGGACAAAAGTGGAAGTGTTAACATGAGAGTGAGGGCCAGTGAAAAGGTAATGGGACTGAATGGATTATAAATCTCATTATAGTTGAAATCAGAGGGAGTGCAGTGTGGGACACAAAGTTTACTGGTAATGGAAGAAGAGCTACAATACTAGGAATGGTGAGGGATAGTTATTAGTTCTGAGACCGAATAGTTTAAGTAGAGAAAAAACAAAGCTCACTGGATAAGAAGAGATTAAAGAACAGAAGGCCAAAGATCTAGGCAAGACTATCTTTTGTAGAAAATGAAAATATCAAAACCATTTACTGTTGATTTATTTTAATTTCCTCTATTAAAAACATACACTATTATATACTTTTCACAACATTGTTAAGGTTTGGATGTGAGGTGTCCCCCAAACGCTCACATGTGAGACAATGCAGGAAGGTTTAAAGGAGAAATGATTGGGTTATAAGAGTCTTAACCCAATCAGTGAAATAATCCATGATAGAATTAATTCTATCTGGGCTGGGAAGTGGCAGGGTGTGGCTGGAGGAGAATGGAACTGGGGCGTGGCTTTGAGGTATATATTTTGTATCTGGAGAGTGGAGACTCTCTCTCTGCTTCCTGATGATGCAAGCTGCTTCCCTCTGCACACTTTTCTGCCATAATGGTCCCCCTCACCTCAAGCACCGAGGAATGGAGCCAGCCTTCTATGGACTAACACCTCTGAAACCATAAGCCCTCAAAATAGCTTTCCTCCTCTACAATTGTGCTGGTCAGATCATTTAGTCAGCAGCAAAACAGCTGACTAAAACACAACATGTGTTTTTTTTTTTCTTTTAAAACAATACCTATCACATATTATGAAGCTTGGAATTACTGTGTTCAATTTCTTATTTTAAACGACAAATAAAAGCAGGTACATCAGAAAAAATAACATCAAGGATAATTAACACGATGTGTCCATAGCTACTATTTCCACTTCCTCACCTACTGCTCCTTGCTCAATTCACTTGAATCTAGCTTCTAGCAACATCTCTACTGAGAGAAAGCAGGTCATAAATAATCTCCAACTTGCCAAAATCAGAGCTCTCATCTTACTATTAATTGCTCAAGCATTAGATATATTTGACCCTTTTTCCTCCTCCAAACTTTTTTTTTTTTGATTCTTCCCATCTCAAGGGTTGCTCCTTTGAATGACCTCTGTTCATCTCCACATATCAGAGCAGCTCAGGATTCAGACCTAACCAAATCCATTCTCCTAGCAACATTCCCACCAAAGTCCCACAATTATAAAAAGCACAAAAGTTAATTAATTACATACAAAGAATAACTCAGGCATTGGAGATCAATTTTCTTAAGGAATAGGCACTGAAAAAGACTGCTGGAGATCTCATCCTGTCCTGTGGCTTGAGGTTAATGACATATGCTGGCTATTTTCATGCTTCTAGCTCCAGCCCAAACTTGTCTCTAATCCACTCCCGTAACAAATATCTCTACTCAAATGTGTAATATTTAACAAGCACCTTAAATTTAAGTTCCTGCCCCAACTTCCAATTCTTCCCCTCTTAGCCTTCTACATTTTAAGAACACAAGTATTCATACAATCTGTATAACCAAAATTTAAGTATAATCTTTGATTTCTCAATTTGTATCACTCCAACCCATCAAAAAAAATTATCACAACTCCAGCTCCCCAAACATACCCCAATTCCATCACCACTCCTACCCTAATAAATATACAGTTGCTTAAAACTATTGTGCAAGCCTCCTAACAAGTCTGTTTTCCTTTTTGCCCACCCTACATCCATTCTCCATGTAGCATCAAGGTAACCTTCTACAATTACAAATGAATTTCCCCACTGATGAAGGATTCCCATTTTACCTTGAAAACCCCTAGCCTACAACACATGCTCTGGCCCTTCGCCTAATTCTAATCTCCTCCCCTTTACCTCAGTAATAAAGGCCTTTTCTTGATTTCCAAAATACACTTAAAGGTCTCTGCCCTCGCAGTCCCCTAAAGAAAACAGTCCCCTCATCTCTGAACGCTCATGATTCAGATCTCAGCCTAAATGTTGCCTTACCCAGAAAGGCCTTTTGTGACTAGTCTATTTAAAGAATAAGCACTATACCATCACCTCACCCTATTCAGTTTTCTATACAGCACTTATCATTACCTAATTCTTTGTATTTGTTTTTTGAGTATCTTATCCCTCTAGAATATACATACATACCATGAGAGTATGGCTGACATCAAGTAAGTACTCAACAAATATTTGTTAAATAAATGAATCAACATGCAAACACACTACATTCAAGGAGCACTGACTTGACAGTTCACCAAAAAAATGTATTCAATTCATTAAAAAGATTTTCACTATATGCAAAATCAACTCGGGCAGAAACCATATAAGACTCTCCAGTTTCTTCACATATCTGTTCTACCAACATGCCAAGAACCATCCATTTCACCTCTGCAATACGGTACCTTATGTACTACTCAATGTTGAAGGCACTGTATCTATCATGACTATATTCAAAATACAATAAATCATAACAGAAACAATCTTAGTAAATAATGGTTAGCAAATACCACATACAGAATACTAAAGCAATTATTTTATAACAAGTAATATTTTATAACAATCACCATCATCATAGAAATAAAACACAAAGGTAATTATTTGTAGATTATTATAAAGCATACTAAATATTAAATCAAAACTTTATAATTCTCTTATCAAAATCATCCAATGTATAGTTTTAGAGTCACTTATAAAGTAATGTAACCTCATTTCAGCT
>JAJEJO010001628.1:10896-30002 GCA_020662805.1 Glaucomys volans | reverse complement strand
TTGCTGAGGCTGGCTTTGAACTCGAGATCCTCCTGACTCAGCCTCCCAAGTCGCTTGGATTACAGCGTGCACCACCACGCCCGGCCTGCCTGTTCTTAATCAATGGTTTTAAGCAGCACCAACGAAAAAATTAAGTGATTTTGGATCAAAGCTTAAAAACTGTTTAACTGCACTCCATTCTCAGCAAATGTCCATCACTCCAACAAACTGTAGAATTTTTAATCTTTTAGAAGTAGTAGCATCTTAGACATCTCAGGATGCTTTAGTATGTAGGTTATTTAAATATTTTCCATTATTTTTATAGTAAATCATCTATTTAAAATAGAACATCACACAATGAAGTATCTCCATCTCACATGTGACATACCTCACTTTGTTCCTTATTGCTTGAATGTTTTATAAGAGATGCACTACATTATAAAAATAAAAAGATCTTTACGAAGGTTAACAATAAAGGCAGTGCATGATAATGGTCATGCACTGGTACAAAATAATAAGGGAGAGACTTCCAACCTTCAAAAACTAGAGCAAATTAAACCCCTTAAAAACAAATTATCTTGCCTTTTCCATTCTGTACTTCCCTTTTTAGCCACAGAGCACCAGTCAGATCAATAAAGCTCCCAGAAGACCCAAATCATGTCCTTCCTACAAGTCCCGTACTCCTGCCAGTCCTGCCAGCAGAGCTCACTGAACACTTACTTATTCAATAAATGAATCTTTAATTCCCATTCTTGATCTTTTTTCCCCCTCTAGCTCATCTTGAACCCAGGAAGTTTCTATGCTAGGCACCTTAAGTTAATTTCCCTAGTTCCTTCCATGTAGAAACTGAACCAAGTTAAACCTTCAAACTACCAAATACAGATCTGAGAAGCCCAAATCTGTCCAACTGTCGATATACCTAAAGTTCTCACTAAAAATCCTCTTTTCTTAATTTTTAGGTCTGTTTCTAAAACACTTGCTTACATAGTTTCACAACAAACTAAAAACAGGACACCGAAAATGATTTTCACTGTTTCCTTTTTATAGGACTCTTAAAGTACTACATCAAAAATAGACATTAATTACAACTCCCTATGGAGTTAAAATAAGAGCAGGGGTATGGAACAGTGGTAGAGTACTTGCCTAGTATGCATGAGGTGGAGCTGATTCCCACCACAAGGGGAAACAAAAGATGGAATTAGAACAGTTGTCTGGAAAAACTTTTTTGAAGTATTAGCTTTTACATTTAAATTAAAAGCAACAATTTATATAAATAATAACAAAAAGTTGAGGAAGCCACTGTAACAATGAGCTTGCTGAAAATAGACTTATGTAATACACTAATTACATTCCCTGAAAATAAACTGGAAGATAAATGCTGTTGAGAATTTATACAAATGTTACTGACTCTAAGATAATCATCTGTATGAAGTACTTGAGGAGCTGTATATATCTTTCAGAGCGCAAGTATTTCAGTGGAGTGTGAAGTCACTGCACAACTTCAGCAGACCACAGATACTTACAAAAAAAAAAAAATTCAAATTTTAGGTTTTGGTAATTCTGACATCAATTCTGAATATGATGCTGATACGGAGTGGTAAAATGACACCAACATTTGTCACCACGAAGAATCGAAGTCAAAGAGGCATTTTATGTAGTTTTGTCTACAAATTATTCAACAGTCAATTGTATTTTAACTTTCATCCATCAACTTACTAGTATACAAACAGGGAATATTCAAGAAGAATTCGATTCTATTAGTAGTTATCAGTCCACTCAATATTGACTATTACTTCGAAGCACACTGAAAAGTTTCTCCTAACAAATGATTCATCTTCCATACCTTTCAGAATTTACTACATACCACACATATGTTTAAAATGAAATGTACTGATATCAAGTCATTTTGTTTCACAACTGGAAAAGGTTAAGCACTCTCCCTTTAAGAAAGTAAGGATATTGAAAACTTTATGAGATAAAGTTAACACTATCTTCACTCAAAGGTGTCCACTGAATAATTTTATTTACTGACCTCTGACCTCGACCAAACTACCATTTAATACTCACACCTCTGCAGGTATTATTGCTATTTAGATGATGAGACTAAGTAATGTGCCCCAAGTCTTAGCAAATGAGTTACAGCCACAAAAAGAAAGCAGGTCTATTTAAGAGCAAGGCCTCAGCTTCAAAAACAATAAAAATTAAAAAACATATATATACGTATACACACCTAGATGTGTGTGTGTGTGTGTATACAGAGAGATATAGAGATGGGCAGTAAGTTGCTAGTTTAAACCTCGCATTATAAACTATCTTAATGGTGGACAGCAGTCCAATTCCAGAACATACAAATTTACACTCATGACATTTTTAAGATCTTGACATAAAGTTGAATTAACTTCAACAGCGTCACTTTTTGCAGTCAGAAATACAGCAGAGGGCATTAGAATTTATCACGTGAACTTGTGAAGTATTTAAGACCTCACCAGCTGAAGCGATTTGCAGCTTTTACGTATTTCTCCCCTTGAAAGCTACTATTGGAAGAGTCATGGAGGTTGCAGGGTTCCAAAACTTCTGAGACAGAACCCGTTAAATCTGGAGCTGAATTTTGAGCCTGGATTTGAAGGGCTCTCAGACAAAAAAAAAACCCAAAAGCAAAAAATCACCCAACTTCACCAACAGGCCTCAGAGCATAATTTGTGTGGGTGTGTTTGGTGACCGCAGGACGGCAGTAAAATGACCTGTGATAACACAAAATAAAAGGTCTAACAATTCTAAAGAGAAGGGACAGAGAATTCCTTTTCATCGCCCCTCACCACTCACTTCTGGCAGGCTGCAGACAGAACCTGATACTTTTTAAGGCTCATCATCTCGGGTTACCAACTCCTAGACTTTAGCGCCTAACCAGGTCCCCGCAGGGGTGGTGAAGACGCCTACACCGCCCTCCCCCACCTGAGCACCACACCAGCAGGCCAAGCTCCAGCGCCCGGGCGGCCCCGGCCTCCCCTCCCCCTCCTGCCCCACTACCACGCGCTCAGGCCCAGGCCTCTCGTGCCCGCGGGCGTGTGCTCCACGCCGTCTGCCTCCAGGCGTCCGGCCACCGCTTCCCCATTCTCCGACCACAAAGCCCGCGGAGCCTCAGGAGGGTCGGCTCGCCGCACGCCGCCGGGGCCCAGCCGCGCCCTCCGCAGGTCCCAGCTGCAGGCCCGGCGGGCGCCTGGAGCTCCCGCACGCGGCCGCCCCCGCCGGGCCCGCGGCCCCGCCGCGCTTACCGTCTCCTCCGGGTCGATGTCGATCTTGAAGGTCTGCTGCTGGAGGGTCTTCAGAGTGACCTGCATGGTGAAGCCGCAGCTCCGCTGCCGGGCCTGCGCCGGGTGGGGGCCTCTGGGCGGGGTCTGTGGCCTGGCCGCCCCGGGGTCGCCCGCGCTCCTCGCGCTCTCTGGAGGAAGGCGGTGGGGGTGGGGGCTTGTCACATTCGCCCAGCGGAGCGGCCTTTCCCCCAACCCGTGCTCGTGGCCGCGCCGCTGCTCTCGCGACTGCGGCCTTCCCTGCGAGCTCGGGCCGCGTGCTTCCTCACGCGCCGCCCGCTGAGTCCACAGGAGGAGCAAGGGGGTCCGCGAGAGCTGCTGAGAATCCGCTACCTCACCACAGGATGGTGGCCGCCATCATCGTGACTCGCCGAGACGTGCCCCCTCCCCCACCAGAAAAAACCTGGGGGATGGGGCCGGGCCGGCTAAGCGCGCAGGCGTAGGGTGCGGTGAGCCTGTGCGCAGGCGCAGCCAGAAACTCCGCCCCGGAACTGGGGGCGGAGCCTCTGGCGGCTATGGAATGTTGGCGGCCGGGATGGGGTGTGCGCAGACGCACACCGCGGGCGTCGGCGGCCCTTGGGGCTTCCTCGTCTCGTCGGCAGCCGGGCGCTTAAGCCGTCAGCCTCCCGTCGTCGCCCCGCCTACGTCCTGACTCCGCCTGGCTGCACGAGTTGCGCAATCCGTCGCCCGGGAAGCGCTACGTGGAGGCACCGCAGAGAGTGGATGCTGAACCTGGACCCGGGGACCTAGAGGGCGGTAGTTGGGGCGGAGTGTAAGTGAAATGATCGCGGTAACCACAGTGGTGGGCCAGCACTGCGGGACGCTGGCAGCAGTACGAACCTTTGTGGCGTCGACCAAATTTTAAATCCCGGAGTAGACTTCAACGCCAGACTGCCCGGCTTCAGATTTTGTATTCTCTCTCTAGCCCTGGTACCTTGGCCTTAAACCGAAGGACGGATTTAAAACGGAGGTCAGGTTATGTTACTCCTTTGGACCTAGCAGGTCTTTTGTTCCCCATCTTATCCGGAAGAAAAGTCAAGAGTTCTTACAACTGAGTTCATCAACCCCTCCCCATTCACCGCATTCCTTGTTCTACACCACGTGGTATTGTCGGTGGATAGTAGGCAAATGTGCCCCCAAGTGCCTTATTTGCACTTGCCATTCTCTCTCCCACCTTCTAAAGCTTTGCCCAGATTTCTCTGCCTCAATGAAGTCTACTGTGGTTACATCACTCAAAATTGCAACTTCTCTAGCTCCGTTATGCTGCTTTTTTTCTATAGCATTTATCATCTCCTGATTACCATATAAAATACATATATATTAAGTTTATCATCCCTCCTCCTTTAAACCCCAAGCTGAAACTGTACAAAGGCAAGGTTTTGTTATGTTTGTTGATAATCCCCAAACACCTAAGAAACTTGCTTGGCATATTGCAGGCACACAGTATTAGTGGAATGGATGAATGTGCTCCCATTTCATTAGCAGTAATTTGGAGATAAGGTCACTTAGCTTATTGATTGTTGCAGGGGGAGTGGAATAATGCATGTAAAACTTCAGTACCAGAAACATAGCAGTCCATAAGTGGCTAGCTGTTAGTAGTATGCCCATTTACTGATGAGAAGACTAAAATACAGAGATGTTGAGTAATGTGCTTAGAGTCACCAACTAGTAAGTGGCAGATCCAGACGCTAAACTCAGGTAGATGATTTCAGAGCTGGTATTCCTAGGTATGTGGCTGAGCTGCCTCTTAATAGCCCCTTCCCTCATGACATTTGACTTGAAGTGCTCAAGTATCAAACAGTTACAGACATACAGATTAGCTGTATGACCAATTGCAAATCACAACTCTGGGCCAGTGGCTTCATAGGTATAATGTCACTCTGGTTTTCCATGGACTCGAAACTTCGACGTAAGTCTTATGTGAAACTTTAATGAGCAGTCTTCCTCTCCACTTACATGGTATTTCTCCTCTCACAGCACCTATTTCCCTATACTGTGATTCAATATCTAATTCTGTGCCCTGTCTTCCTCTATATCTTAGTCACTAGATGATCTCATCTTGGTCCTTGTTTTGAAATATCTCCAGTCTGGACTAACTCTAGACCCTTAGCTATAGAGTCATTCAACCATCGAAGCAATATTTCCACTTGAAAGACAAGCCTCATAAAAATAACATGGCAAAACAGAACAATTGATTTCCCTATGGACCTTTCTTGCCCCTCCAAACTGTTCACTGTGCCCTGGCCCCCACCACTCTCAGTTTTCTCCATCTTGGTTCATGGCATCACCATCCACCTAGGTATTCAGAACAAAACCTAGTCTTCATTCTTAAGTCCCTTTCTTCTCTATCTTTTCCTCCCCAGCTGCCATCCAATCCATTGGTAAGTCCTATTAACTTTGTTCTCCAATCTACATCCCAATTAAGACTTTTTTCACCATTTTTACTTCTATAAACTATAGGTGATTCCATCATCCTTCACCTGCTCCCAGCTGGTCTCCATTTTCACTCTTCTTCCCCCAGTTGCCTCCCCCAACGGCCAACATGGTCTTTTTAAATGATAGATCATGTTATATCCATGCTTATTATCTGTTAGATTTCTGTCACGTTGGCAAATTATCCAAGATAATCGACTTACAAGGAGAAAAGATTTATCTTGTCTCACAGTTTCAGTTTGTGGTCACTTGGATGCATTGCTTTGGACCCATGGAGTACAGTACATTACAGGAGAGTGTGGAGGTATAACTGCTCACCTAATAGCAGTGAGGAAGCAAAGAAAGGAACAGGAAAGGGTAGAGCCCCTATATCCTCTTCAAAGGTATGCCACCAATGACCTAACTTTCTTTAGGCACCTCCTCCTAAAAGTTCTGCTATCTCCCAGTAGCACTACAGTCTGATAACTAAGCCTTTAGCATATAGGCCTTTAAGGGACATTTAATATCCAAATACCCCTTAACAATACTATAACAATACCTAATTACATGTTAGAATAAAGTTCAAACTCTTTTGCTGGCCTCGGACAGTCCATATGATCTGACTACTGTCAAATTCTCTAAATTCACCTCTTCTCTCTCCTCCTCACGCACTCATCCTTTTGTACTACCTTTCTTTCATTCCTCAAACAGGCTAAGTTGTATTCTGTTTTTGCAATGCTGAGGATTGAACCCAGGGCCTGGGGCATACTAAAATACTTTACCACTGAGCTACATTCTCAGACACACGCTGAGGTGGTTCTGGCCTCAGGGCCTTTGCATCTGAGATTCCTTCAGCTTGAACTCTGTCATTCCAAAAAGTTGAATGACTCTTTTTCATTGTCAGATTCTTCTCTATGATTTGAATGTCTCCTTTCAAACTCAGGTTGAATTTTTTTTTTCCCCACAGCACTGGGGATTGAATTTAGGAGTGTTCTTCCTGCTGAACTACATCCCAGTCCTTTTTTAAAATTAATTTTGAGGTAGAGTCTTGCTAAATTGTTGAGACTGACATCAAGCTTGCCATCCTTTTGCTTTCGGAATCCACTGCACCTGGATTCATTTGAAAATTTGCTGCCATTTTAACAGTATTAAGAGATGAAAACTTTAAGAGGTGATTAGTTTCTTCCCTTATGAATGGACTAAGGTTATTATCACTGGAGTGGATTAGTTATCTCAGGAGTGGCTTCCTGATAAAAGTGACTTTGATTCCTTCTGTCTAGTGCATGTTCACTTGCATTTCCACCATGTTTCAATAAAGCTGAAAGTGCCTCCCTCACCAGATGATAGTGCCTGCTCTTAGACTTCCCAGACTGCAGAACCATGAGCTAAATAAACTTCTGTCATTTATGAATTACCCAATCCCTAATATTATTTTAAAGCAGCAGCAAATGGACTGCTGCAAGCTCCAAGTCAAATTTTACTTCCTCAGAGAGGACCTCTCCAACAAATTTAAACAATATAGAAGAAACACAAGTAAGTGTCCCTTATCAAATAAGCTTAGGACAAGAAATGTTTCAAATTTCAAGTGTTTTAGATTTTAGAATATTTGTATAGATTTTTTTTTTTTTTTTTTTTTTTTTTTTTTGTGGTACCAGGGATTGAACTCAGGGGCACTCCACCACCAAGCCACATCCCCAGCCCGATTTTGTATTTTATTTAGAGACAGAGTCTCACTGAGTAGCTTAGGGCCTCACTAAGTTGCTGAGGCTGGCTTTGAACCTGGGGTCCTCCTGCCTCAGCCTCCCAAGTGCTGAGATTATAGGCATGCGCGACCATGCCCGGCTTTGTATAGATCTTACTGATTGAAGATCCCTCATCAAAAAAATCTGAAATTCAAACTCTCCAAAATCCAAAGCTTTTTGAGCACTGGTTGCTCAACCTACATTAAACCTTCTCTTGGCCAGGCACTTGCTTCTTGGGGAGGTGAACTCACTATCATTCATGGTTGTTCTAACACCTAGAACAGTGCCTGGAATACAGTGGGTGCTAGTAGCATTAGGCAGCTGACTCCCAGTTCAGTTATAAGCTCCATAAGGCCAGGTGTTGTGTCATTCTTGTTGATAATGTTCAGAATCTGCAACACTCTAGATGCTTCAATATCTATTGGTTGAAAAGTGGTTAAAAAATGTGAAAATATTTTAAAAACTAATATATGCTGTACAAAGTTATAATATTAAATTCATCCTCCACAAATACTACTGCCTGTCTACAAAAGAAAAGGGAAGGGAGAGATTCCATATATTAATGTATGTTTAAAAACATACATTATGTTTAAACATACATGTGTATGTTTAAAAACATACATATTCTGCTCATTGCTGAAAAAAAAAGGAAAGAAAAACAACAATGTAGAAAAGGATTGATTGAAAAGTCCTCCTTCCCACTTCTTAGAAATAAGCATTGTTTTGAGTGTTTTTAGAAACTTGCTAGAACTATTCCACCAAATAACTGTGGCAACAGATTTTAAGAGTCAATTAGTTAAAAGGTTCACATTAAGTACGTTAAGATAAATTGCTGTTTTTTCATTATTTCTAGAAAAAGGTGCATGCCGGACAGTCATTTTTGACCCAGCAAAACCAGTTAGTCTATATGGGCCCTTATAGAATGAGCTGCCTGAGTCCACAGTCCCACATGCTAGATGAGGCCACACCCCTGTGCCACAATACAAAGGCTTGTCAACAAAGTCTCCAGCCTCCCTGTACAGTTGATAGGCCAAGATTAAATGATGGAAGGAATCATTGATTCCTAAGAATTTTGCTTGTATTTTGGAAATCAGTCAAATGGTTTCAGGGAAGAGGATGAGCAAGGAGATCTGCAGCAGCTGCTGATCTAGAAAATACTAGGTGTATTAGTCCATTTCGTATTACCATAGTGAAGTGTCTGAGGCTGAGTGACTTCATAAAGAAAAGAAATATTTTGGTTCATAACTATGGAGGGGCATAAAGGAAAGAAGTCTATCTTGGCTCAAATCTCTGTTCATGGCCTTCTTTCTGGTAGAGTCCAAGGTATCATGAGCATCACATGGCAAGAAATGGAGCATGCAAGTGCATCTGTGTATGTCTGCTCTCTCCCTCTTCTTATAAAGCCACCGGTATTCAATCGCTGGGGCTACACTGAAGGCCTTACCTAATCCTGATGACTTCCCAAAGGCCCTAGCCCTAAAAGCAATAGTCAGATTAGGTTTCTACCCTCTTAAAAACATCTCACAGTGGGGATTACATTTAAATACACAAACCCTGGGGGCACACAGTCACACATTGAGTTATATCCAAACCATAGCTCCAAGGTGAGATACCACACTTCAAACAATTCATTCATTAAACAAATAGTATTTGAGACTGTTCACACCAGGAAGTGTTCAGGGGGCTAGGGATACAGTATTATCCCTCAAACTTCACTGCCCTCATGAAGTTTGTATTCTAGTAGAATAATAATTCAATAAATGTAAGGAAATAAAAATCAAAAGGTATATGTATTACATCAGATGATAAGTACTATTTTTCTTAAAAAGCACATGAAAATAATCAATAGTGCTCAGGAAAAGGAATGTTACTACAGAGAATGTTTCAGACAGGTTTCATTCACACCCCCACCCCCAATCATTTTTTCTTCCCCTTTGTCACCCAGTACTTAGCCCCCCACCCGCCACAAGGCTGACCTCTCTGGACTACTGCAGTTGACTTCCTGGGGAGTCTTAGCAGAAGTGGGGAGGGAGGAAAGTGAAGTTAGAGAATTCATTCCTCCTTGTGGTTGGCAATGCACTTGATGTTAGGTCATTGCTTCTGCAGGGTGACTCTTCTTCAGGTGACACTCTTCCAGATTCTGTTGACTATGCCCTACTTTGTCCCTCTAAGCCTAGAGGGCCTTTTTTCTCACTCCAGGGTCCTGGAGTCTCCTTGTAGTTTTCCCTATACTTTCTCCTGTAAAGAGGCCCTTTAGCTGGGTGGCACACGCATCCCTGCACTTGGGAGGCTGAGGCAGGAGGATCGCGAGTTCAAAGCCAGCCTCAGTAACTTAGCAAAGCCCTAAGCAATTCAGTGAGACCCTGTCTCTAAATACAACACAAAATAGGGCTGGGGATGTGGCTCAGTGGTGGAGTGCCCCTGGGTTTAATCCTCAGTACCAAAAAAAAAAAAAAAAAAAAAAAAAGTCCCTTTATCAGATCTTTCTGGAATATACCTCTGTGAGTTTCCTGGGGCTGCCATAACAAAGTACCATAAATTAAATGACTTAGAACAACTGAAATTTATTGTTTTAGCAGTTCTGGAAGCTGGAAGTTCAAAATCAGGATATTGGCAAGACTCTGCTCACTCTGAATTTGTCAGATGAGAGTTCTTTATCTCCTCCTGGATCCTGGTAGTTGTATGGTAGTCCCCGATGTTCCTTGGCCTGCAGCTACAGCACTTCAATCTCCGCCTCCATCATTATATGACACTTCCTTTCTATATCTGTGTTCCTGTGTCTCTTCTTATAAGGCGTAGGGACTCAGTGTAGCATGACTACGGCCATCTGGTCATAACTGCCATTTCCCACCAAGTGAGCCCTATAGGATAAAAACTATCATTAAGATAGTCAGTTAAGGGGCTGGGGATTTAGCTCAGTGGCCAAGCACTTGCCTAGCACACGCAAGGCCCTGAGTTTGGTCCTTGGCCCTGAAAAAAAAAAAAAAAGATAATTGAGTCTTTTATGTCATGCCCCTGGATTATTTCTTTACTAATGTTTGATATGTTGATAGTTCTGAGAAAGCCCAGGTACATTGAGCCTGGCTGAGTCCCAGCTGGTATAAAACCCTTCCTTCTGCTTTAGGGTGCAGGGAGCCTCCTGTTTTGCTGCCACTCAAGACACTTCTGTTCATAAATCCCTAGTAAACTTCATTTTGTGCAATCCTGGTTTCATTGACTTCTTTCTTGGGTCTCATGGTACCTTCCACCTTTGGTGACAGGTTCTCATCCACTGGGCTTTTCTGAAATAAGTGAAATTAGGAGCCCACCCTTATAACTTTATCCAATGAAGTGCATCATAATGACCCCGCTTCCATATAAAGTCAGATTCCGAGGTACTGGGTTTTTGTTTTGTTTTGTTTTTGTTTTTGTTTTGTGAAAAGGAGAAGGTCACAATTCAACCCATAAAAATACCTAATTTGAATGCAACATCTGTCTTTCTACTGAGCTCCAAATTGACAGGTTAGTTAAGAAAAGTCCCCTTCTGGGTTGATATTAGTACAGAGAGTAGAAAAGAAGCCAGCCATGCAAGTTACCACAGAAAATTAAAGGGAAACAAATAAGGGAAACAACAATAGCCAGGAACATTCACACTCACTGTATTCACATGCAGATAGGTGCAAGGCCATGAGGTGCTGTATGCTAATCTTGCTTGGCATATAAAAGGAATACTGAAGTCAGCTAAAGGGGCCAGGGAAGCAAGGGAGAGGTGAGCCTATGGGCAAAGACTTCAGCTTTAATTCTGAGTAAACTGGAGAGTCATTGGAGGGTTAAGGCAGAGCAGTGACATATTGTGGCTTTTGTTTTGAAAGGATTGCTTTGATTTCTGCATGGAGAACTTCCTGGGGGCTGGGGGGGGGGGTGATTTGGTGGGGGGCGGGTTAAGGATACAAAGAGACTAATAACAAGGTTATTGCAGTAGTCCAGCTGAGAATGGTGACTTGTGTCAGTGTGGAAACCACACAAACAGAAGTGGTTGGTTTCTGGATTTGTTGAAGTTAGAGCTGGCAGGCTTTGCTGGTGGAGTTGATGTGTAAGAGAGACTCACCAGGCATAACTTCATGTTAGGGAACTCCCTCCGAGTCCTCTAGTCCTTAGTCAAAAGTAACTACACTCACTGATGGTGTTCTACAGGATACTAGTCTGTGCAGCAAATGTTTTCTGAGTACCTGCTCTATACCAGCAGTGTGTTGGAAATACACTGCTGGACGAAGTCCGATTATGGATCCTATTAAGAAAAATAGCACTTTTTCATTTAAGCCTTTCCATAGGCAGAACACATGCTGTCGTGAATAGCATCCACTATTAAGTCTGAAGTTATTTGAACCCAGTTGTATCCTATCACTTTTGGCCTAGTTAAAACTTCCCCCTTTCCTTTTCCCTCTTGTTTAAAATATAGCTTGTGTGTTCTTCATTCCAGTGACTCAAACCCATGTGCCACAGCTGTGAAACAATAAAACATAATGGCTAACACCAGAGTCATTCAAACAAGTACCCTCCCCCTTCATGTGTATTTTCTTTAACCAATCCTCCACCCTAGGCCCACCATGGGAAAGTCCAAGGGAAAACACCCATAGACCTTAATAAAGGCCTAGTTCCACATTCCTGCTTTTCACCTGCTAGTTGAGCTTTTTGATGCCCCCAGACTTCCCATAGGCCTCCTGTTGCCATTCCTAACCTATTTGGGCTCTGGAAGTAATAAATTTCTTCTGTTTCATGCATTTTGGTTCCATCTCCTCATTGTGTCTCACCTGACCAATACTGAAACTACCCTCCACCATCGCCTATCAAGGGGTGTCCTAGAGAGTGTCACATTGGCTGTGGCCACTCTCCAGAGAGACACCTCAGCACCAAATTAGACAGAAAACACAACAGTAAAAATCACAACTATGTTAGCTGTTGAACAATGGCTCCCTTCTCCATTGTTTATAACTGATTAGTGATTTATGACAAACATTTTATGTTCATAAAACCTTTTTCCAAATTATACATGTTTGTAGAATGGTGACATTTTCTAAATTACAAAAATAATCCCAAAATGTAATAAAAGTGTTCAACTCATTTTTTTTTTTTAGTACTAGGGATTGAACCCAGGGGCACTCGACCACTGAGCCACATCCCCAGCCCTATTTTTGTATTTTATTTAGAGATAGGGTCTCACTGAGTTGCTTAGGGCCTCACTAAGTTGCTGAGGCTGGCTTTGAACTCGCAATCCTCCTGCCTCAGCCTCCCAAGTCGCTGGGATTACAGGCGTGCGCCACTGCACCCGGCTTTGTTCAACTCATTGTTAAAGGCATTCAGAAGCATACCATAATTTAAAAATACTTCTTAAAACAATTTCAGACTATAACAATTGGGCTTTAAAATTATCTTTTGTCTTCTAGCTCAGACTTCTGGCTTCTTCAACCTCATACAAATTTCTTAGCCCCCTGAATCTCTTATTGATCATCTCCATCACTGCCACCATGGCCATTTCATTCCTGGGTCCATCATGCTTTTACTCTTGACTCCTTACAGTCTATTCTAAAATAATTGCCAGATCTTATCTATAAATAAGATTCAGTCCACTATGAAAACTCATGTCCCTGGGAAGCAGACACTGAAATAGAGTTAGAAGTATGACTATATTTTTTTTGGTGGGTATTAACTGTGAAAAATAAAGAAGAGAAAGCAGGATTTGGTAGGGAAAGCTTTTAAAACTCAATGTTGATATGTTCCTGTGAAAGGAAAGAGGGAAAGAACAGAATTGTGCAGGAAAAGATTCAGACTATGATGCAGATCTGACAAAGTCTCAATCAACCCAATGGGCAGCTCTGGAGCAAATACTGATCATTAGAGCAATCCCTGTTTGGACACAATTACCAGAGTCTGGTACCCCAGCAACGCTCTGTAGCTCAGGGCTGCCCAGGAATAACTGACAGATAACTATACCTCTCAGCTAAGTACTCACAAGCTACATTTTTTTTTTTGAAAGGTAATCTGAGCAGTGCACCTCTCAATGGGTCCCCTGATCAGGTACTATTTTGAATGAGATGTTAAGCCTATGAATCAGGCACTCTGTAAATTCCCAGATAGTGGTATAGTCTGAAGTTCTGTGGGCAGGAAATGGAAACCCATAAAATAAATAAATGTCTATTTCAGTAATAACAAATTCCATGAATTTCCTGCATGCAAAGACCCCAGTGCACCCACTGAGATGTCACTTAATCCCTCCAGAAAGAAAGTCATAATTGAGAATTCAGCACTGGTTTCTGTTTCTGGCAGGTTGGATGTTTAGAGGTGATGATAGCTATATCAGCTTGGTAAGAGTTCATGACAAGGGACCATGCAGAGTCTCCATGATGCCACCATGGCCACTCCATTCATGGGCCCATAGGCTTCTGCTCTTGCCTCCTTTTTGTCTATTCTAAAAACGATAGCCAGATTATTTTACAACATAGTTCAGATCAGTTCACTTTTGCTTAAAACCTTATATGATTCCCTGTTTAGGAAAATCCTGAGTCCTTATACAGTGGTCTAGAAGACCCTACATAATTTGTCTTCCTCTCACCTCCCTTTCCTTTTCTGATTCATTTTCTACACAATTCCCTAGGCTCACTATGCTTTGGCCATTCTGGCCTGCTTACTGTCCCTTGAAGTGGCCAGGCCCAACACCATCTAAGACTTTCGTTTTCCCTTCCTGTAAAACTCTTTTGTAGATATCTGCCCTTTCCTTTATCTCTTCTAATCTTTACTTAAATTCCACTTTCTCAACTGTACCCTGACCCCTTGATCATCCTATTTAATATAACATAATGTCCATAACTTCCCCGTCTGGCATTCCTTGAGACTCCTTATCCAGATTTCCTTTATTCCCCTTTTAAAATTACTATCTTCTAAATTATAGATATTGAAGTTATAATCCATTACTCCCACCTTAAGACTGGTGAAACTGGCCTGCTAGATGTTTAAAACCAAAACTTGGAGACCAAAACTAAGGAAGTAAAGGGCCAAGGAAAAAGCAGCCAATACTTTGTCCCTTGCCCTCTAAGTTCAGCCAGAACCCAGGAATGATGGAACCCCCTCTAAGGGGCCTGCAACTCCAGTGAATCACCAGACCTCCCAGTCAGGGGCAGCATGAGGACCCTAGAGAAGAGGAAGCCAACCAATGTACATGCTGCAAAGAGGAGGGTCATTGGAGAGGAAAACGTCCCTGTTGCTTCCAAGGGAAGCTTTATGTGGTCTGCAAGACCCTAACTCATCCTGGCAGATGGCTCCACTGGTACAGGAAAGCTAAAGCAGCCAAGAGACTTCTCACAAGTCAAGAGTGACTCAGTGAGGAATTTCAGTTGACTCCTAACAGTAGATAGGAACAAGGTCGATTCTGATCAACTTGTTGTTAAACACCTGACAGGAGAGTATAACCAAAGCACAGTCATATATGAACATTCAAAAGGAAAGAATGGTTATTTTAATGTAACTTGAGATGTACATTGGTGTTAGCCCTACCAAAGTAAGTAAAGCTGGAGGCTATAAAGTAAGGGTTCTTACGAGTGCCTGATAACTATCACTCAAGACTCACAGTCAGAAGTTTCTTTCTGAGTCAATTTGAGACTTTCCAACTTCCTAACCTTCTACATAGGCAGGCTTGATCTGTGTTTCTGTGTTTTACTGTTATGATTATCTAGCCCCAATATTTACAAGGAAAAGATGCTTTGCTGTCTTGTTTGTTGTTGTCCTAGCATGATCCCTGCCCTATATACCTCCTGCCAGCTGCTGCCATGGACCTCTGAAATCCCCTGATGCTAAATGCCTTCATCTGTCCATGCCTCATCTGATAGAAAACCATTAGAAAATCTAGACCATCAAACTCCAACTGGTACTCTGACAAGATTACAAACTGGTCCTACAAATGGACCCTGACACTCTGCTGTTTGATCTTGACCAAATAGGGTGAGAGTTCTGTGAATCCCAAATACACAGGGAAAACAGTCAATTGTCAGCCTAAAGCAGCTGTAAGAAGATGAGATCTCTAGCTCCTTAACTACCCCAAAAGAATTTTGGGATCCTGTCTCTCAGGGGGAAATGTTAGGTAGAAGTTCAGTGGTTCCAAGATGGCAGAGGCAGGGTAGAATTAAAATGCCACTAGTGGACATGACAGGGAGATGAGTCATCATGTCCTTGTTTAAGACTTAAATTCCCATTACCAGGACAACTCCTATCACTTATCACCCAAGGTAACTCCTGCCACAGGTTTAGTATTCTGAAACAACCAGTTGGGGTAAAGCGGACAGTATTCTAACTAGGTTTTCTAAAGTAACCAATGGAAGAAAATTGGACACTATTCTAGTCAGGTATTGTAAGGTAACCGATGGGAGCAAAAGGGGTAAGGTCTTCAATCAGGTCTGTATAGGGAAGAGAATGTCTCATACCTCAGCACATAACACACCAATTTCCAGATATTGGGACCTCAGCCACTCTCTTTCTCAGCCCATTCTGCTCTATCTTAAAGAGTTTTACTTCTACCTTAACCTCAACACATCTGCATTTTGCTTGTTAAATTTTTTTTATATAAAATTACTATATTCTTACATATTGCATAATTTATGTTTATTATATGGGTTGTTTAGTGTCATATCTGCTGCTAGAAGACAGGGATCTTGGTGTGTTTTGCTGTCATTTTTAAGTACCCAGAAGTGTGTCTGGATCAGAAAAGAGATCAATAAATAACTAATGAAAGGAAAACTTATCTAGTCAAAGAAAGAAAATTTAATCAATTTAATCAAAATTTAATCAAAGAAAATTTAATCAATTAGTGTGAGTGTGGACACACACACATGCTGTGGTGCTGGGGATTGAACCCAGGGCTTCAAGCATGCTAGGCAAGTGCTTTGCACTGAGCTACACCTCCAGCTGTTCCATATTAAAATTAAACAAGACTTAGTAACTTCCAGTAATATAAAAAATGGATGGGAGTGGTGTTTTCATAGTTTGTTGGTGAGTTTACATTTGTAACAAAATTTTGAAAAGCCATTTAGCCACATAGGTGGTTCTTAACATCTAGGATTTCAATTCTTGTGCACGCCAAAGCCTTGTCCATTTTATGTGAATACTCCTAAAATTACTTTTCTTGGTTTAACTGCCTAACCATGATTTGGAAAATTGGTTTCCTGGTATAGTCAGCAAACTACTGGGGCAAAGGCCTGGCATTAACCTTTTTTTTTTTATGTTTAAACAGTATCATTTGCGCAACTCATCCTTTCTTTTTTTTTTTTTTTTTTCTTATTTGAACTGATTTTCTCATCAGTTTTGCAGGAAAGAGTAGAAAAATTGCTAGCAACAAATTGTGAAATAGATCTTTTGCTAAAGTTTAATATGGTTAAATAATTTTTTCTCCAACTCAACATTCTTTTTCACATTCCAACAAGGCTTCTCATTTCCAGTTAAAGCTGCTTTTAATACATGATTTATTTCAAATATACCTGGCTTATCTCTTAGGCTAAAAATCATAGTTGTCATCTTGTTGAAATCACATGCATTTGTTAATTAATTTATTATGATTTATTCAGCATTTATTGAGATGTAGCTATATGTCAAACCCTATATTGGATAAGTCTCCGAATCTCTGCCCTGAGGAGCCCAGCAGGAGAAATAAATACATGAAAGATCTATGTTATATGCTGGGCTTAAGGAACGTTCCAGGAAGTCAGGGAGGGTTGATTGACCCTGGGTGAGGGGGAAAGTGGATGGGGGACACATCATCTTTTCAGCTCTCCCTGCATCTTTTACAGCAGGTTTTCTATTCTGTGTTCTGACAGTTGTATTAGAATTTGAATATTCTCTAAAATAACTTCTGAGCAAATTGATATAACAAGCAAATTGATATAATCGATATATACTTCTTATAAGAAACTTTACTTCGAGCATTAAATAATATGTTAGAACTTTAAATGGAAAGTGTGGGTTCCCTTTCCATGGACCCATATTTATTATTTGTATTTTTGCAATACAAGCCTGCTTGTGTTTTGTAGAGCTGTTACACTGTGTATTAATTAAGAAGAGCTCCAGGACTAAATATGTTTGAAGTTCAGATAGTAATTGCTCCACTAGTGTATCCATTCTTGCCCATTCATTGTTAAGCGAAATTGATTTTATAGTTTCTGGTTGCCATTTGTATTCTCAATCTGTTTCATTTTTTTTTTTTTTGATGTTCCAAATTCTTAGAAAGCAGATATATCCCACAATGTGGTTTAGTTAAAAATAAAACCAATAAAGTACAGGGGATTGTAGGTGGCATGCACCCGTAAACACAGGGAAAATGGTATCTCTTTCTCTTCCATGTAACTTTTATGACCAAAACAGTAGATCTAAGAAAGTTAGAAATGAGAAAACCTCTGCTGGTGAGAGTACAAATTTTTGGCAGATAGAAATAAATTGATTGTCTTGCTGAATTATCTGACATTTATAAAAGTGTCCATGTTGAACTATTTGTCAAAATTATTATAAGCTACTTTTAAGATATAGCTCCAGTTCATACTGCTATAAGAATTAAAAAACAGAGATAGCCTCGTAGAGATCCATGTGAGATCCATGTATCCATTTAATATATCCATTTAAATAAATATCTGATGGTGCAATGAATCATTAACTTTTTTTAAAATAGGGAGGTATTAGTACTAGAATAATTTGTTAAGTATTTAAAAACTGTTGTAGATTGCATTGTATCTGCCCAAAAGTTATGTCAAGACCTAACCTAAGGTATCTGTGACTGACTTTATTTGGTAATAGTGTCTTCAAAGATGTAATCAGATTAAAATGAAGTCATGTTCCAGTTTTTAAAGGGAATGCTTTCAGTTTTTCTCCTTTAAGAATGATGTTGGCAGTGGGCTTAGCATAAATAGGCTTTACAATGTTGAGGTATGTTCCTACCATCCCTATTTTTCCTAGTGTTTTGAGCATGAAGGGGTGTTGAATTTTGTCAAATGTTTTCTCAGCGTCTATCAAAATAATCATATGATTCTTAACCTTAAGTCTATTGATGTGATGAATTACATTTATTGATTTCCAGATGTTGAACCAACCTTGCATCCTTGGGATAACCCCCACTTGATGAGAGTGCACTATCTTCTTAATATGTTTTTGTAAGCAATTTGCCCGAATGTTGTTAAGGATTTCTGCATCTATATTCATCAGAGATATTGGTCTAAAGTTTTATTTTCTAGATGTGTCTCTGTCTGGTTTTGGTATCAGAGTGATACTAGCTTCATAGAATGAATTTGGAAGGGTTCCCTCCTTTTCTATTTCATGAAACACTTTCAGGAGTATTGGTATAAGTTCTTCTTTGAAGGTCTTGTAGAACTCAGCTGAAAATCCATCTGGTCCCGGGCTTTTCTTGGTTGGTAGCCTTTTGATGGCTTCTTCTATTTCATTACTTGAAATTGATCTGTTTAAATTGTGTATGTCCTCTGATTCAGTTTGTTTTATGTTTTTTTTAATTTATTTAATTTTGATTCATTGAACACAAATGGAGTACAGCTATTGTTTCTCTGGTTGTACACAAAGTAGAGTCACACTATCTGTGCATTCATACATGTACACAGGGCAATGATGTCTGTCACACATTCTGTTATTATTCTAACCCCCCCCA
>JAJEJO010001627.1:46912-96191 GCA_020662805.1 Glaucomys volans | reverse complement strand
TGTTGGAGCAGTTTCTCTTTTTTATTTTATCATTGATTTCTAATTTCATTGCATTATGATCTGATATATAATACAAGGTAGTATCTCTATCTTTTTGTACTTGCTAAGAGTAGCTTTGTGGCATAGCATATGGTCTATTTTAGAGAAGGATCCATGAGCCGCTGAGAAGAAAGCATATTCACTTATGATGGATGGAATATTTTATTTATGTCTGTTAAGTCTAAATTAGTGATTGTGTTACTGAGTTCTATGGTTTCTTTGTTCAGTTTTTGCTTGGAAGATCTGTCCAATGGTGAGAGGGGTATGTTAAAGTCCCCCAGTATTATTGTGTTTTGGTCTATTTGGTTCTTGGAATTGAGAAGGATTTGATTGACATACATGGATGCGCTGTGGTTTGGGGCATAAATATTTAGGATTTTTACATATTGCTGATTTATGCTTCCCTTAAGGAGAATGAAATGTCCTTCTTTATCCCGTCTAACTAATTTTGGCTTGAAATCTACTTTATCTGATATGAGGATGGAAACCCCTGCTTTTTTACTGAGTCCGTGTGCATGGTATGTTTTTCCCTATCCTTTAACCTTTAGTCTGTTGGTAACTTTTTCTATGAGATGAGTCTCTTGGAGGCAGCATATTGTTGGGTCTTTCTTTTAATCCAATCTACCAGTCTATGTCTTTTGATTGATGAGTTCAGGCCATTAACATTCAGGGTTATTATTGAGATATGATTTATTTGTATTCCCAATCATTATGGCTTATTTTTGGTTTTTAACTTGACATGGTGTCTCCTTTATTTGGCTATTCCTTTAGGGTAGTTCCTCCCTATGCTGGTTTACATTGTTGTTTTTCTTTTCTTCCTCATGGAATATTTTGCTGAGAATATTCTGTAGTCCTGGCTTTCTATTTGTAAATTCTTTTAGCTTTTGTTTATCTTGGAAGGATTTTATTTCATCTTCAAATCTGAAGGTAAGTTTTGCTGGGTATGAAATTCTTAGTTGGCATCCATTTTCTTTCAGGGCTTGGAATATATTATTCCAGGCCCTTCTTGCTTTTAGGGTCTGTGCTGAGAAATCTGCTTTTCCCCTGAATGTAATCTGATTTTTTTTCTCTCAGCTTTTAAAATTCTATCTTTATTTTGTATGTTAGGTACTTTCATTATAATGTGCCTTGGTGTTGATCTGTTATAGTTTTGTACATTTGGTGTCCTGTAAACCTCTTGTATTTGATTTTCCATTTCATTCTTCAGCTGTGGGAAATTTTCTGACATTATTTCATTGAATAGGTTATTCATTCCTTTGGTTTGTATCTGTGTGCCTTCCTCAATCCCAATAATTCTTAAATTTGTTTTTTTTATGATATCCCATAATTCTTGTAGGTTTTGTTCATGCATTCTTACCATCTTCTCTGTTTGGTCAACTTTGTTTTCAAGATTAAATATTTTGTCTTCATTGCCTAAGATTCTGTCTTCTAGGTGATCTAGCCTGTTGATTATGCTGTCTATTGAGTTTTTAATTTAGTTTATTCTTTCCTTCATTTCAAGGATTTCTGTTTGTTTTTTTTTTCAACATCTCTATCTCTTTATTGAAATGATCTTCTGCTTTCTGCATCTGTTCTTTACTGTGGATTGGTGTGATCATTCATTTCCTGCATTTTCTCTCATCTCGTTTGCTTCTCTGATCATTTTAATTATATACATTCTGAACTCCCTTTCTGACATTTCTTCTGCCATGTTATCACTGGATTCTGTTAATGCAGCATCTAGGTTTGTTTGAGATACTTTCTTCCCCTGTCTTCTCATGTTGCTCATGTATTTCCCTTCTATCTGTGAGAATCTGAGGTACTGCAGCTTACCCCCTATAAACCAGTGGCATCCCTGCAGGTTTCCAATATCGCACCTCCTAGTCTTCAGTAGCACTAGACCGAGGACTGGGGCCAGCCTGGAGTAAGACTTGGCCTCTGGGCTTGGAGGTCCCATAGGAGCACTCTGGGCCACTGTCCCAGGTGGGGGACTCTCACTCGTCTCTCAACAGGTTCTTTATTCTTAGGTTTTATTTGTTTTTCTGCATTCAGAGTATAAACTCTATCTGTGAGGAGAGAGGGACTGGCAGGATCAGGATCTCTTTAACTTTCCCTGGAATAGGCCTTTCTTTTTATGAAACTGGTATCTTGTGTGCTCATTAACCTTTGGCTATAACTAGATTGGACAACTAGGTAGTTCTATAGAATCTAATCCAGAAACGACAACAGGTTCAATTCCCTTTTCTGATGGGTGCTTTTACAAAGAGGTGAGGTAAGTTTATAGGAATTGCCCAGGTAAAAGTAGACCTGGGGCCAGAACTTCTGCCTTCAGATTCCTAGTCCAGTGTTATTTCTACTGCACTGTGTTACTGGCACCTTCTGTAGTACCTAGTGAGTTATTGTGTTTAGAATGAGTGTTTGGAAATGCATGAGTAAGATCTGAAACTTGTAGCAAGCAGTAGCATAGAACTTTTGATTATTTGTAAAACATTGCTTTCTGTGACTATCATGAGTCATTTCCTCCTCTCTCGGGTGCATACTTGATGGCTTTGGCTATCAGGTAAAGTTGGTGCTGAAGGCCAGCAGTAATAGGAGGAAATCTGGATTATGGCAGGAAATTGTGTTTTTTAAGGGTGACCCCCACTTCTAAATTATTACAAGTTCAGGTCAACTGACTGATTATGCAGAAGTCTGCATTCTGTACATTTAAGGAGTGAAAATTCAAACTCTCATCCAGGACAGAGCTGTTTTTTCTCTTCTAAACAACAGAGTAGACTTGCCCAAACTTTTGTCATTTGACTAGTCGATTCTTGATTTTTCCCAGATCTGTACACTATAAATAATGACTTATCTAATATTGAAAAAAATTTTATTGTAAAAATTGAAAGATGAAACATATTTACTTCAATGAAATATCAGTATCATTTGCTATAAAGAAAAAAATAACTTCAAATATAGTACAAAGTGGTGTAAATTTTAACTGTGTTTTATTGTGTGGCAGTAGTATGAATCCTGATCCTTTCTTTCCTTTATTAAACAGGGAAGTTAGAAAGTGTTAACCAGATATTAAAAGTAGTCTGGGGTGATACTGAGACTTCTCCCTCTTCTAAGCAGAAGAATTTACATGTTAGTACTATTTAATACTGTCATACATACACTAAATTTATCTGGCTGTAATATCCTGTGGCTTGGAAAACATTGCTAAAAGACTGGGGCCTCAGGTCTCAGAACAGACCTGAGATGACTAGTTCCTATTATAGAGGCTGTATCAGTTCACTTGGACTATTTATAGGCAAGGGCTCTCATAGTTTAATGATAATTAACACTTGACTTTTATTTTTCTACTATAGGATCATAGTTCTTAAAGAACCATGCTGAGAAGTTTATTAAATATTGGCACAGGTTCTGTGAATATTCAGAATTCTTTTGAGAAATAGAATTACTGTTTGGATGCATTATGGAATCTGGTTGCTTGGGCATTGTTTTGTGGGACAGTTTTTGATTTGAGGGAAGGTGGGTTAGGTTTGTGGCAGACCCACAGGAGGAGTCTTGAGGCTTAGGGATGTAGATCTTAACCTTTCTTAGGGTGGAATTCTATGGGGTGTTGTGAGGGAGGGTCAGGTGGTTCCATGCTCTGTTAAGAACTTTGATTAGAATTTCAGTTATCAGGAGAGTTAAAGGGATCTTTCTTTCTTGTTTGGATTATGCTTAGGTCACAAAGCAAGTATGAATTCTCTTAGGGAAACAAATATATTCAGAGCCATTGTCTTGAGTAAGTTCCTGGGTCACCAGGGTTTCTCATAGTCATAAATGTGCTATCGTGGAAGTTTTAGAGATCCTTTGAACTACATTCTGGGGTGTGAGAGGAAGTAAAGTGGGTAGGAGAGGTGGTATTGTTGGTGGTTGTGGACAGGTGGAGATTAAGACCCCTCAGACATTCCCCCTCCCTCCAAAACTACCTAGTTTATGAAGTTTTTCTTAACAGCTGTATATTCTGAACAAATGGCAGGGCTTTTTTAAGGTCAACAGAGAGGACTTTGAAAAGACTGTTCCTGACACCTCCTGAGTTACCAACTCCAGACCAAAAGAACCTCCCATCTTTGGAGAGAGGTTCTTGAAAGGAGAAGGGGAAGTAACCTGATGAAGCTTATTTGAGAACACGAGCTATCTCTAGGGCTTCTGGCAGGAAAAGAGTTTTTAAACAAAGATATAAAGTATAGTATTAAAAAGACTTATGTTGGAGGAAAAAGCTATTAAATTCTTAAAACTCTGTATAGTTAGGGCAATAGTTTTATTTTCACTAGGACTGCATCAGTCTCTGTGGACTACTTGTATAGGCAAGGTCTCTGACAGTTTAACGAAAATTAACACAATTTTCTTTTTCTACTATAGGTGCAGGTTATCATTCTGAATCCAAAGCCAAGGAATATAAACATGTATGCAAACGAGCTTGTCAGAAGGTATGAACAGAATGTGTATAATTTTAAAATTTCCATCTTGAAAATTAAAGTCATTTTACCTTGAAATCCAAAAATTTAAGGTTTCATTTATGGGACATTTTTAGGTTTGGACCATAAAATTATTTTGCTCATATTTGTAGGGTCTTCCTTTGCTTTGTTTTGTATTTTTAATTCGCTGAATAATACTTAGCTCTTTTACCTCCTTTTCAGATTAAATTCTATACTTTTGGAACTGTGGGCACAAAATCATCTCTCTCTTAATCTTTGCAAAAGCAAGATACCTCTATAGAAGAGGCAGAAATTATTACTTAAAGAAAACCAATGTCTTTCTATAAAGGGGAGAAAAAAAATCATAAAAAATTACAATGTATCCTTTTCTTTTCTTTTTCTTTTCTTTGGCAGTGCTGGGGTTTGAACCCAGGGCCTTGTGCTTGCGAGGCAGGCACTCTACCAACTGAGCTATATCCCCAGCCCTAGTGTGTCCTTTTCTTACGTTATCTTATTACTTTATCCTTCTGCTTTTCATCATGTAGTTGTATGATAGCATATTCATTGTTATTCCTGAGTGCAGCTTAGCCCTTGTACTTGGTTGTGCTTTTTAAAAACCCTTTGGTTTTTAAGGTTTTGCTGAATTGGTTAGCTTAATGTGGGGTCAGGAATGCTCTCAGGAGAAATATTGATTCTTTTTAAATTGATCCTGCCTGCATACTCTTTTGTAGGCAGGATTAATTTAAAAAGATCCTCTGTTAACTTTTTTATGCAAATAAAATGTTAATTGGATAGTGCATATCAGGTCAATATAGGTCTCCAGCTCTTTTACTTATATTTACATATCATTTAAATAAAAGATTATACTTTATTAGACATCTTTTTTCTTTTTTTTTAAAGAGGAAATTGTTTGTTTATTTATTGTATTTTGAGACAGGGTCTTGCTAAGCTTCTTAGAGTCTTTCTAAGTTGCTGAGGCTAGCCTCAAACTTGTGATCCTCCTGCCTCAGCCTCCTGAGTCACTAGGATTATAGGCATGTGCCACCACTCCTGGTCTAGAGATATTTTCTTAGGAATGGAATCCCATAAATAAATAAGATTATTTTATTATAAGAATTTTTATCACAAAAGCATATTAAAAAGATAGTGCACCATGATCAAGTGGGTTTCATCCCAGGGATGCAAGGTTGGTTCAACATCTGGAAATCAATAAATGTAATTCACCACATCAACAGACTTAAAGTCAAGAACCACATGATTATTTCAATAGATGCAGAGAAAGCATTTGATAAAATACAGCACCCCTTCATGCTCAAAACACTAGAAAAAGTAGGGATAGTGGGGACATTCCTTAACATTGTAAAGGCTATCTATGCTAAGCCCACAGCTAACGTCATTCCGCTGAACAAGGCAGGGATGCCCTCTTTCGCCACTACTAATCAGCATTGTTCTTGAAACTCCAGCCAGAGCAATTAGACAGACCAAAGAAATTAGAGGAATATGAATAGGAAAAGAAGAGCTCAAACTATCCCTATTTGCTGATGACATGATTCTCTATTTAGAATACCCTAAGAATTCCACCAGAAAACTTCTGGAACTCCTCAATGAATTCAGTAGAGTAGCAGGATATAAAATTAGTGCTCATAAATCTAATGCATTTTTATTCGTAAGTGATGCATCCTCTGAGAGAGAAATTAGGAAAACTACTCCATTCACAGTAACCTCAAAAAAAAAATAAAATACTTGGGAATCAATCTAACAAAAGAAGTAAAAGACCTCTACAATGAGAACTACAGAACACTAAAGAAAGAAGTTAAAGAGAATCTGAGAAGATAGAAAGATCTCCCATGTTCTTGGATAGGCAGAATTAATATTGTCAAAATGGCCATACTTCCAAAAGCTCTATACAAATTCAATGCAATTCCAATTAAAATCCCAATGACGGACCTCATAGAAATAGAGCAAGCAATCATGAAATTCATTTGGAGGAATAAGGGACCCAGAATAGCTAAAGCAATCCTTAGCAAGAAGAGCGAAGAAGGGGGTATCACAATACCAGACCTTCAAATATACTACAGAGCAGTAGTAACAAAACAACATGGTATTGGCACCAAAATAGACAGGTAGATCAATGGTACAGAATAGAGGACACAGAGACAAACCCACATAAATACAGGTATCTCATACTTGACAAAGGAGCCAAAAACATACAATGGAGAAAAGACAGCCTCTTTAACAAATGGTGCTGGGAGAATTGGAAATCCATATGCAGCAAAATGAAACTAAACCCATATCTCTCACCCTGTACAAAAATCAACTCAAAATGGATCAAGGACCCAGGAATTAGACCAGAGACCCTGCACATAATAGAAGAGAAAATAGGTCCAAATCTCCATCACGTTGGCCTAGGACCAGATTTCCTTAACATGACTCCCAAAACACAAGAAATAAAAGCAGGAATCAATGATTGGGATAGAGTCAAACTAAAAAGCTTTTTCTCAGCAAAGTAAACAATCAGCAATGTGAATAGAGAGCCTTCAGAGTGGGAGAAAATCTTTGCCACACACACTTCAGACAGAGCACTAATCTCCAGAATCTACAAAGTACTCAAAAATCTTTACACCAAGAATACTAATAACGCAATCAATAAATGGACCCAGGAAATGAACAGACACTTGACAGAGGAAGATCTACAAGCAATCAACAGATTTATGAAAAAAATGTTCAACATCCCTTGTAATAAGAGAAATGCAAATCAAAACCACCTTAAGATTTCATCTCACCCCCATTAGAATGTCTTATTAAGAATACAGGCAACAACAAGTGTTGGCGAGGATGTGGGGAAAAGGGCACACTCATACATTGCTGGTGGGATTGCAAGTTGGTGCAGCCACTCTGGAAAGCAGTGTGGAGATTCCTTAGATAACTTGGAATGGATCCTCCATTTGACCCTGCTATCCCACTCCTTGGCCTATACCCAAAGGACTTAAAATCAGATTGCTACAGTGATGCAGCCACATCAATGTTCATAGCTGCTCAATTCACAATAGCTAGATTGTGGAACCAACCTAGATGCCCTTAAATAGATGAATGGATAAAGAAACTGTGGTATATATACACAATGGAATATTAGCCATAAAGAAGAATAAAATTATGGCATTTGTAGGTAAAGGAATGATGTTGGAGACTATTATGCTAAGTGAGATTAGCCAATCCTCAAAGTCCAAAGGACAAATGGTCTCTCTGATAAGTGAATGATGATGCATAATGTGGGGTGGAAGGATGGCAAGAATGGAGGAAGAATAGGTAGCATAGAGGGAAGGGAGGGGTGGGGGTCGGGGTGGGGGGGTAAGAATAATAACAGGATGTGTGACAGACATCATTGCCCTGTGAACATGTATGAATGCACAGATGGTGTGACTCTACTTTGTGTACAACCAGAAAAACAATAGCTGTACTCCATTTGTGTTCAATGAATCAAGAAATTAAATAAAAAAAATAAATGAAAAAAGAATTTTTATCTTTTTACAGTAGTAAGGCTAATGGTCTCTAAGTTTTATATTTTTTCTTATTTTTCAAATTGTGAAATCTTGTCATTGTCTCAAAAGAATGTTTTATTTTTATACAACTATAGTCCTAAAAAAATCTAATTCATTTGTACTGTATAATCAACATCCTTGATTTGTATAATGAGTTAGCTTCTTAAAAATTCAATAATGAGAAATATATTTCTTGAGCTGTTTGTAAACTAAGTTGGAGTGTTTATGTTTCATTTAGAAACGAGCTTCCCTTCTTTCTCTTTTCTTTTAATTTATGGCCAAGAAAGCAGGTAGCCAGGCATGGTGGTGCACGCCTGTAATCCCAGTGGCTCAGGAGGCTGAGGCAGGAGGATCTCGAGTTCAAAGCCAGCCTCATCAAGGGCAAGGCGCTAAGCAACTCAGTGAGACCCTGTCTCTAAATAAAATACAAAAAAATAGGGCTGGGGATGTGGCTCAGTGGCTGAGTGCCCCTGAGTTCAATCCCTAGTTCCAAAAAAAAAAAAAAAAAGCAGGTGACTTTTACAAATTTTTTCTCTGTGTAGTTTATAAAAGCATGTGCTCTCAGTGGCACATACCTGTAATCCCAGCTACTTATGAGGCTGAGGCAGAAAATTGCAAGTTCCTGGCCAGTCTGGGCAATTTGGCAAGTCCCTGTCTCAAAAATAAAATAAAAGTGAGTTGTAACTCACTGGTAGAGCACCCCTGGGTGTTCCAGTACTGCCACACACACAAAAAAATTATTTCAATACAAAATATAGTATTAAAAATATTTGCCAAATGTATGTTTCCATCTGAGGATTTTGACATGCTGCTGTGATTGGGACACTTCTGTTTTATAGGTGTGGGTAGAAAGAATAGTAACAGTGGGAGGAGAAATTATTAGCCTAGTCTGAGATTTAGTTATTTATATAAAATATGAATTGTCAGGATATTTTAACCAAACTAAATTCATATAATTTCTGTGACTGTTTCGAATTGTCCTATGATGAGTGAACTTATTTCACTTACTTAATTTCTTGCATTTTGTATTTAGTGACTGGATTTTATTCATTGTTTTAATATGGATAAGTGAGCTATACAAGAAATTAAGCTGAATATAACCTCTACTTGTTTTAAGTCTGAGTAGTTTATGTCTTGAAGTATGGAATTTAATTAGTGATCGATGTTTAGTAACTCTGAACATCTCTTATACTTCTTTCAAGCCTTTGTGAAGTTAAAGGGATCTTTGAGAAGTTGTGGTTTTACAATGAATTATTTGTCCCCTTGGTTTCAGGCCATTGAAAAACTGCAGGCTGGTGCTCTGGCCACAGATGCAGTGACTGCAGCCCTGGTGGAACTTGAGGTATTTCTTTTCTCTGTTTATATTTTATTTAAAATATTTCTTGTTCTCAAATGGCATGAAACTGCTGAGTTAGTCAACCATAAGTTACATAACCAGTGTTTCCCAACAATATTAATGAAGTTATGAAAACACTGTGATATTGTTAGGTTGTTTTCATTGGGGACTTTTCGGAGTAATATAAAAATTTGTTGATTCCTTCATTTTCTCTCATTTTTGTGAGATTTATGAAAACAAAAGTTAATGGTGACTGGATGTGTAAATGTTCTCAGTGTTCTCAGTAGAAAAATTCTTACAATTGACTCCCCCCAAATGATATACGTTTAAAAAACAAAAAATTCTAACCATTCTGAAAGTGTCTCAAGTGGAAGAGCAAGTTTCACCATGGGCATTAAAGAGATATACCTTCAAGCTACATACTGTGAAGTGCCTTTGTTATAGTGTGATTACTAGGTTTGTCCCCAGTTTACAGTAGATATCAAGGAACTGAGTGATGAGGCTCTGAAGTTTGTTACAATTTTTTGTATTCCAGTGTGAGGGTATCTCACTTCTCTTAATCTGGAACTTTGATGAGTATGTATAGGGGCTATTGATGCCTTCAGAAAACTCAGACTTGGAGAAGATGGATTTGTGTCAGTCAGGATTATTCCTGATAAATTTTTTTCTTGATAAGAAGACCACTTGAGGAATCAAATTAAGACATGAAGATTAAACAACAATTATGAGTATGAGGGAGGAGGCAGTAGTTTAAGGAGACATTTCTGAATTCAATGGACTGGAGCCCAGGGGATTGTTCAAATGTTTTCCCTGTGAAAATTGCTCATGAATTTACTAAAAGTCCTTGCTGTTATCTGTATATCCCTCCCCTTAACTGCGGAGCCATGCTTTTGATCATTGCTTTGTAAATTTTAATCTCTCTTAATGCCTTCAAGTTGATACTAATGAAGTCAAGGCAGGTGAACACACTAATGCTAAATCCTTCAACTTAGTACTAATGTAGTCAAGGCAGGGGACTGCGTAGTCAAGGCAGGGGACTGCGTAGTCAAGGAAGGTGGGTGTCAGTTGTATTGTAGTTTGGTCTGTCAGAGGATTTGTGGTGCTCTCCTCTTGTAACTGATTTATCTTTCAGCTCTACCAGTCATTAGCCATGTTCCTGAGGATATCACAGCCTGTCCTTATCTCAGTTTCCCCATTTTAAAAATGAGAATAATAATCCTACTTCATAGTAGACTGAGTTAATAGGCCAATCAGTTAGAACACTCTGTGGCCCATAGTAAGTACTCTGAAACTGGTAGCAATTTTTGCTATTATGAGATACTTTGGAAATAATAGATATCCATATTTATGGTAACTATTAATGATAAATATTACAATATTAAACGTTAATTATATTTTTGTAGAAAAAAGGAAAATGTGACTTAAGAAAGATTGATGTATTTATTGTCAAATCTTACGTTTTTTCAAAACAAACACACAAGGAAGGCTATAGCTAACTTAATTCAGTTGTTAGTTGAAACTTAGCTTTGTGAAGAAAGTGATTTCCTGAAATTACCAGTGTGTAGAGTCTTTGTATGTCTGGGGAAAGCTAATGAGTGTCTGGAGAATATAGTGTAATGGTAACTATGATTACAAATTTGAGTAGAATTAAGTTTAAAAAAACAAAAATGCTTAGAATAATTTTGATTTTCTCAAGTCATACATTGTGTTGAATATTTGATTCCATTTCCCCCCACTTTTAAAGGGATTCCTTATTTATACTTAAAAATACATTTTGAAATAGTTTTACATGACTAAGTAAGATTTATAGTTTTGAATAATGACCTGTGGTTTTTTTTTTTTTTTTTTGGTGGGGGGATACTGGGGATTGCACTCAGGGGCACTTGATCACTCAGCCACATCCCCAGCCCTATTTTGTGTTTTATTTTGAGGCAGGGTCTCACTGAGTTGCTTAGCACCTCACTTTTGCTGAGGCTGGCTTTGAACTCACCATCCTCCTGCCTCAGCCTCCGAGCTGCTGGAATTACAGGTGTGCGCTACCGCTCCTGACTTGACCTGTGTTTCTGAGAGTGTGGATACGAATTTAGAAAAAAAATGTGTTGTACTGTGTTTAATTGGAAGAATATATACTGATATAATGGTAGCATAGGATATTATTCTGATACTCCCCTAACCTCTTGATTATTGAATTTGGGGAAAACTTTCAATTAATTATTATTATTATTATTATTATTATTATTATTATTATTATTTTTGGTACTGGGGATTGAACCCAGGGGCACTCAGCCACTGCACCACATCCCCAGCCCTATTTTTTGTATTTTATTTAGAGATAGGGTCTTACTCAGTTGCTTAGGGCCTCACTAAGTTGCTGAGGCTGGCTTTGAACTCGAGATCCTCCTGTCTCAGCCTCCCAAGTGCTGGGATTACAGGCATGTGCCACCCCGCCCAGCTCAATTAATTATTTTCAATAGTTCATTTTTTCCGTCATATCTTTGATTTAATATATGTTAGTAGTTTAAAGTCTAAAGCTACCCCAACTGGAAGAATTTTCCTGAATCTTAAGAATTATGTTGGAAGTCATGCTTATACTGCCCCCTGAACAGGTGTCTGCCAATTTATGTAATTGTTATTCACTGAATTAAACCAGGATAGATTTTCAAATGAAGAGTTCATTTAAAGAATATTGTAATAGTTTGGGTCAATCAAAAGATGTAAGAAAATTGGAATCTAATATTTTCTGTGCTTAATAAAGTATAAGTAACAATGTTGAGTCCTGTCAGCCTATAGAAAAATGCTGAGAAAAATCCCAGAGAACCTAATGTATACTGTTTATGTTTGATTTGAGACTAAACACTTATCTTAATTTTGGTGAATCTATTCAGTTGAGTTAAATCTTATACTAATTATTCAGTAAGTGTGGATAGTCATCAGACTTTTCTCTTTTGACTTCAGGATATATATTTTGATTAAAGAAAAATACTGTTTAAACTTGCCTATTATATTATTTCTTTGGTAAATACTAAGATTAGTGTGAAATCCTCAAACACTTTACTAACTGTAGATTTAAATGACTGAAGTGATTTAATGGTCCTTTTTTGGCCAGAAAGGATATCTGGTCTTGTATTTAAAAAAAAAATAATTTGTACATTCCCAAATGTTGAAAAATACACCAATCTCAACTTGATGCTTTAGAGGAGAAAGAGGCAAGATGAAATAAAGGCCACTTTTCACATATCACTTATGCAGGCCATCAAGACACATCATTTTTGAGCTTTTCTTAGAAACTGGTGATCATTTTTCTTGTCTGCCACAAAGATAAGTGTTATAAGACTACCACTTCTGGACACCAGAGGGGGTGTTTTCTTCATTTAAATGAAGCAGGGGCAAGGGTACATAAGTCCCTACTTATTAATCTGACTAGCTTCTCCCTTTAGAGTTTTTGGAGGGAAGGTGGTCATTCCTGTATGAGTGGTGTTCTGTGGTGTGATAATGAAAATATAACTCCAAAGTGCATTTTGTTTTTCTTTAAAATGTGGGAAAGGAAATGGAAACTTCAGTTTACCGATCATATTTAATGATTTATTGTTAAATAGTTTTGGCCCCATTGTTCTATAAATCTTTTATATATTATCCCTATAACTGATGAGAAGGTAATTTTATTTATTGGGAAGTACAACAGTTATTTCACTCACAACACTAATGATTGATACTGTGAAACAATTTGATCTTCAAATCTGGGACTGTACATTTGGAAAACAGTTGCTTTCTTGGCTGCTTTTGGAATAGTTTTGGTTCAGTCAGTGACAGTGGATTTAAAATTCCAGACCATAATTTTGCATATTTCACATAGTGTAGCTTCTGATGTGAATTTCTTCTGTGAGAAAATTGGACATAGATCTAGGTGAGTCATGTTGTTACCTTTTCTTAGGATTGATCTTAGAATGTTTTATGAATTCTGATTGAAAATGAATTATTCATAACACTGAAGCTTCCTTTGCACATTGATATTTTTCTAAAAAAATACTGACACCTGGTTTAAAAAGATCTAATAAAGAATAATAGGTGAAATATGAAATATGAATATGAAATAAAGAATAATAGATAAAATATGAATGACAGTCCTTTGGGAGTTGAGTCTTATTTGAGAAAATTGAGGAATCAGGCAGAGATTTTGAAGATAATGTAACTTTTGAGAAATTTTGGACAGTTCATTTTGAAACAGGGTTATTATAGTAGGTAGAGTTCTGTGTATTAAGAACAGTGATAGAACTAGCTTCTAAATTCCACATAGCTTTTAAATTTCATATTAACAAATTGCATAGTCTCCTTTTTTAAAAGTGATCTATTAGGCTGAGGGTGTAGCTGAATGGTACAGTGCAAACTTGACATGCATGAGGTCCTGGGTTAGATCCTCAATACTCAAGAAAAAATTCAAGAAAAAATTTTTATTGAACTTGTGTATTCTAACTGAATCTGAGAGTTTTTGATCAATTTCATTCAACCTTGAAGACTCCCTATGGTTGGGGAGATGGTAATTAATGGTTGAAACTGATTAATGGTTGAGCACTGTACAAATTTTTTAGTGTTTTTGGAGTAGATTATATTGGGCAAAAATTTTTATGCCATTTTGCTAATAGTCTTTTGTCTTTAAATCTTTAATTCAATAGAGTGCTTGCTTATAAACTGTAGGAAAGTCCTTTGAGAAGTAACTTATTTAGATGGCTGATATTTTGGGATGTAAAAGAAAGAAAGTGGGTATTTGCATTATTATATGCTTACAGTATTATGTATAATATTGTTATGTATTTGTCTGTATCTTGGCATCCTGTTGTTCCCAGAAGCCAACTCTGCATGCATTTCTTTAATGCAAGGTTGTAATGCTGAACACTATTGACTTGTCCTTCATAGGTGTGCCCCACCCCAGGCCTCTGTTCAGTTTTAGAAACTGACTGGGTGCAGTTGACTGTGTGCAGAGAGAGAGAGAGAGAGAGGGGGGGGGGGGGGAGGAAGAGAGAGAGAGAGAGAGAGAGAGAGAACGAGAACGAACCTAAAGTTTGCTAGTCTTTGAAATACTTAGAGGTGATGGAGATGGTGTGGTGTGCTACTGGCATATAAGCATATCTAAGTTGGAAGGAGACATCGAGAAGAGCTGATAAATTCCTTGTTTCCCTCCCCAAAGTTACAGCAAGTTTGCTGTGGGGTTTCTGTGGGAGCAGATGCTTTACCACACCCTGTTTCCTGCCTTACTCTAGTTGTCTGGTTTTTATTGAAAAAAAAAGAAAGAAAGAAAAAGAGCTTTAAGCTTGTTTGTATTTATTTGGGATATCAGTAATTATTTAAATAAATGACTACTTTTATTCTCCTGTACAGTTTTTGTTTGCAGAAATCGTCTTTTCATAAGCAGAGGGTAGCTGAGTATTTCAGCCAGCCTTTGCGCCTTCTTCCCTCCCCCTCCCCCACAGAGCTGAATCCATTGGAAAGACAGCTTGATGCATTTAGTTCACATATATGTAAGTGCTCATTAACTGTAATGTGGCAGTGAGTCTAATTTTAGGCCTGCCACCTTTGGAAGTTTCAGTTTTCTCTTCCATTGATAATAGCTTTTAATCTTTATAATGGGTTGGGGACACTCCTGCTTTTATGTATGTAAAGTAGGCGATTTGCTTTTTTTCTTTGTACTACTTAAAATGTTTTCATTGCATGAAATTTGAGTTTTGACTTAGATGCTCTTTCTCCTTTTTTTTAAAACTTGGTATTGTCAATTATTTCAAAGACTCTATTTTGCCTGTCTGTTTAGCAGTATTTCCAGTGATGGTTCAGTATTTCTGTGTATTCCAGCTGTTTATGGAGTCTTTATGTTTCTCTGCATTTTTTTTGTTTTATTTTTTGAGGTGTACACACACAGTTACACTTCATGGAGTTGCATCCAGCCAAGTATCCATGTTCTTCTTGTGAAGAGGCAGAGAAAATCACCTCTCCCAAGAATTTCCACCTTCTGACCAAGGGAAATGTGTCCTGAAGAGCTGTACGCAGATGGGAGGCAACTTGTTTGCTTGTTCTGCTGCTAGAGCATTGATTTAATTAGAAGACAGGCTGTGGGTGGCCATGTGCAGACAAAGAAGCACCAGACAGAGCCCAGTTAGCCTGGGACAGTAAAAGTAAGTTACGCTCTTTTAAAACACTTTTTTTTTTTTGAGTACTGATGCTGATTCTTGCCTTTAGTACTAAGGGGCAACTTGTAACTTACTGATTGTGTTTACACATTAGGTACATCTGTTCTTTTTCTAAGACCCTAGAAATAAAATGTGCTTTCTAGCACCAAGTACCTGCTTAGTGGAAAAGCAGTGATCCCCACCCCCAAGCTTTTTTTTTTTTAAATGAATAAAAAGGAAACTCAATCATTACATTTTAGATTAATTTTACACTGCACTAAAACCCTATATTAGTTTTTAACTAAGTGAAAACATGTGTTTGTCATGTTTATTTTGTTCTGATGGGACCATGAAGAATCATTTTATCCTTTTCCAGCCATGAACAGTATGAACCTCATCAGATATATTCATCTTGATTGAATTTGGTAGGAGAGTTGGTCTAAGATAAGACTTAGCAATTCCTGAGGAGTATGTAACTTTATGTGTGAGCCTTTATTTTTCTTTGGGAGTTGTTATTCTCAAAAAACTACTACATTTTGGAATTCAGTTTTGAATTACTTAAAGTAACATATGGTAGCATGATAGAGTTGGGAGTAATACTGTGTTTTGACTATAAGGTAATAATTCAGAATGTTGGACTTTTGAGTTCAAAATATCTAATAGTCCTCAATTCATAGAGATGTTACATAAAAGAAATTTAATTAGATTTAGTGTTTTTAGAATTTATAGTGTGACTTTGGAGTCATTGTGTGTGTGTATGTGTGTATTTGTGTTTGTTTGGATCCATACCAGTTGAAGCATCAATTTTATAGTCTAACAATTACTTTTTTGTAGTTTTTGTTTTTTGCTCTTGATAGTGAAAGGATCTAGGCTAAGAAGATTATTTTGAGTTCAGCAAAACCAAAGACTGATGCTAAGATACTCATTGTGAAGGCTACCTTTTGATTTTAAAGTTTTTGTGCTTCTTTCAAACCCAGGTCTTTATTCAGAATCTGAAAGAAAATGAGGAAGAATCTTAACTTATATAATTTTTTACGAATGCCATCATGATCATGTTCTAAATCTTACTTTAAGGTAGAGCAAAACACTGCTTAATTTTTTTCATTATTTGTATATGTGTATCTGTCTCTCTCTCTCTTTTATGTGTATAGCAGACTTTACCTAAGTGTTAGAGTAATGATGAATTGCAGATCACTTTAGGTAACAGCTTAGCCAGGTATGGTGGTTTATGCTGTAATCCCAACCACTCAGGAGGCTGAGGCAGGAGGATTGAACATTCAAGGCCAGCCTGTGTCTCAAAATTCAGCAAGACCATGTCTCAAAAAAAACCCCAAAAAACAAAAAAACAAAAAACTCGGGATGTAACTCTTCGGTAAAATACCTCTGGGTTCAATTCTCAGTACTGGAGGTTGGGGAGAGGGGATCTTAAAATTGAATTCTAGACATCCCAGTTCACAAGAAGTCTGTGGTCATTCACACTGCCAGATAATTTTTTCTTTTTATTCATTATTTATTGTTTTTAGTTTGGTAAAATATACAACAAAATTTTTACCATTTTGACCCTTTTTAAGGGTACATTTCAGTAGTATCAAGTACATTCATAATGTTGCCTAACCATTACTACTGTGTAAGTTCAGAACCTTTCATTCTCTCAAGTAGAAACTGTATCCATTGCACGACTTTTGTCAGGGAGTTTTTCCTGGCTGATCACTCACTCACTGTTCAGACCCTGGCATTGTGCATCCATTTCCTGATGGTTCACGACATTCATATACCTTAGCACAGGGCATCAACAGAAATTTCTGAATTTTCCCAGAAAATTCAGAGTGGGAAACTCATCTGTTTCCCTGTCCTGGAATATATGCAGATGTTAACAGCATTTTTTTTTTTTTTTTTTTTTTAGTGGATTGGAAGTCTTTTTAATAAAAGGGAGCATATTTAGTAGAGGACTTATATATTGGTGGTAGTCACTCCTCCCTCCAATTCTGCCCTGTCATATGATAGAAGGATGGTTTAAATTGTTGTAATTCCATCGTCTGTTAGGTTTTTTTATTTTTTGAGTGATATTTCCATATTATTGTCAACATGGTTAAAAGGTGTAATTATTTAGGTTGAAGGGAAGTAGATGTGGCTGCCAAATTTGGCAATATTGGAGAAACAGCTACATTTGTCTTTTCTATTGTAGCTCATGTGGAAAGGACAGTTTCAGGTACTGTATGTGCTAACCTCTTCCTGGACATCAGAAAGAATCCAACTAAAACAAAGTTTAAAACTATTGCAGATGTGCAAGTCTCTTGAAGCCAATATTTTATTTTAGAGATTTGTGTTATGTTTGACAAGCAACTCTTTGTACTGCAATCCCGTGGCTTTCAATTAAAAAACTGAAAACTAAACTGCTGTGATGTCATTTTTCTGCTTAATTATATGATATTCATTGGTAAAATTAGGTTGATTAATAATAGGAAGTGAGCACAGATGTGTAGTGCTTTTTATAAAAATATTTTAAATAATAAAATTATGGTTCCATTTTTTTACGAAATATTTTATGCTAGGTCAACAAATGTTCTAATGAGCAGATATCAACATTTGTTTGTTTATTATTTTTTATTCTGACATTTCCAGAAGATCTTGGGCACTTTAGGAAGAACATGTAAGGGCTTGCCTAGTACATATATTATTGTGTGAGATTGTATTAAAAATATACTTTAAAAAAAATAAAGTATATTGTCTTTTGTATAATTTGAGCAGTTAAAAAATGAACTGTCACAGATACTAAAACTTGGTATTCAACATACTGTATTTGACTCTAGTGTTCAGAGACTGTGATGCAAACAAACGTTCTCTCCACTTACATTCAGGATAGCTAAAATATTACTTTAACACATGTTAAAAGTAGAACACTGTAACTATTTGGCTAGATATAATTCCGGGCTGTCTAAGTTGAGTAATTTCCTCAGGCATTCCAACTTTGATCAACTGCAGCAGGAACTTTTAGCATGTCTGTAAAGCAGCCAGTGCATCTGTAAATATGTCTTGAGGAAGAGAGAAAAGGGACTGCCAAAAAGGAAAGAATACTTTGTGTCGTTAAGGAACAGTTATAGAATGAAAATGGAAAGTTTTTTATTTCCTTAGGAACCCTTTTTAGATAATTGAGCCTCTGATTTCTAAGTATGCCCTGTGGTTCTGTATTAATGAATGAAAGATTCTTCATTTGGACCCAATAAAAATATTTTCTGACTAACTCTGCTGAAACTTATTAAAGTCTGTTAATTCTTGAACTTTCTACTCTTTATAAATGTAATAATTGCATAAAACCCAAACGCAATTAATAGTATGTATTTCAGTAAAGTGTGTCTTAATTGTTTATAATTGTTCCATATTTGGGTGAAAATGTTTATATTTGACTTGAGTTTTCAAGAATAACTCAAAGAACAGGCAGTACTACTGAAGAAAGAATTTTTTTCCCCCCAACACATGGATGAAAGTAGATTTTGGTTTTTATTTTCAGTGACCTAAAAATAAATTTGCAAATAGCTACTGGTTTCCATATGTAAACATGGACTTAAGAATATTTATATTGGTAAATCACCCTCTCCTAAATGGGAAGTGCATATTTACTGTATTTTTGGATACAATTTGCTTATATCATGTGGTTATAACTTCCCTGGAAATATATTAAGGTACAGTTAGCAATTATTGCAAACTAGATATTAAACTGGATGATCTATCTAGCTTTTTACCATGTTAACAAATGCCATGACTTCTAATTAATTAGTTCCAGTTCTGAAAATTCTGCTTTGTAAGTCAATGTTATAACAAAATTTAGAAGAAATTCTTAAGCCTCTATGCTTCCATGTTGTGATCTCTGTTATCGTTCACATTCTATAATTATTTGCTCCGGGAAATAAGACTAACACAATTAAATAAAATTTACTAACAATAAAAAACATTTTGCCATAGTTTCACCTTCTTTTCATTTATTCAAAAATGAAAAGTTTATTCAGAACAGAACAAAGGGCAGTATGCCTAGGAGGTTTATCTCCTTCAAGTCCACCTCATATATCTTAAAAGAACTACAGAGAAATGATGAATTGCCAAGCTGGGAGAGAAGATAGAGGGGCAAGAACCAGGTTCACTAATTGTCTTGTTTATGGGTAGGTTTTGAGCAGATATCTGAGTTGGTTAGTTCTATGTCACTATAGCAAAATACTTGAGGCAGCTAACTTTATAAAAAGTTTATTAAGCTCACAGTCTTAAAAGTTCAATGGCATGGCTACTGCATTGGCTCAGTTCATGGTAAATGGTAGATGGCAGCAGTGTCTTTTGGAGCAAGTGATCATATCTGAAGCCAGGAAGCAGGAAGAGCTGGGAGGAGCCAAACCTGGATTTTTAAAGCATCCCTCCCTGAGAAGTCCTATGAGAACTCCCTTTTGAGGTAATGCCCCCAATGACTTAAGGATCTTCCACTCGACCCTATCTCCTAAAGTTTCCATTACCTATCTTCCTGTAGTATAACCTGGAGACTAAGCCTTCAATCATAAGAGACTCTTGGGGGACACTCAAACCACATCCTAACCACAGCAGTTACCTTATTGCTGTTTCGGTGCTTACCTAAGAATTTTTCTTCCTTTAAATCTTGTTCATGAATGCCATGATTTATTAAAAATGTATTATTTATCTTTTGTGCCTACTGCCTTGGTTTTGAAATCTCTAAAGTTCACAGGGAGAATATAAGAGCCAACTTCTGCTTTCTGGGGGCTAGTTCTCTACAGATAATTTTTAAAATAATTATCTTACCTGATTATTTCTTTGCCATTTTTTGCATTCTACCAGAACATTGATGTCCCTTACCTCTATCCATCTACTTTATGTATGTATTCTTATGTTTCTTTATTTGCTACATGATATCAAGAATATCGTGTTCTTGATCATCTTGATAAGAGTCACCATTGGGTAAAGTTGTAGGTGAAAGTTGTCTTACATTAATGGCATCTGAAAAATAAATACTATGATATTTTGTCAGTCTTCTTCCTGTAGATTTTGGGTAGAAAGGTAGAGAAAGTATTATAGATTTTGTTTGTTGTAGTCAGGGGAGATGTGACATTTCTGACCTCTCATCTGGTTCTTCTTAATAAAGGTCACTTAACATAGTAGTTAGACGACAACACAGGTGAAATGCCTCATTTCTCTCTTTTCTATTTTTAAGGTTGTTATGTATATTCAGTGTTTTAAATATTCAAGTAAGGATGACAATGAAACCATAATTTGTTGTTACAAGTGGTATTTGTGTGAAAGAACTATTTTGTCCAAAATCTGCATTGTGTAGAGAATTTAGAATTTACCAAAGCTCAGATTTTTGCATTGCAAAGGCTTGAGACCTCCTTAATCTTTACAAAAAGATGTAGACCACAGGTTGCAAAGAGACAATTCACAGATGTGTGCTGATTGACCTATGTTCTAGTTTTTAAAAGTTGGAATTTATTGTCATCCTTTAATATTCAAGAGACATAAAAATATGGATTTCTGACTTAAAAAAAGATCTGGCCACATGGAGCATGCATTCTTTCAGGCTTGCAGTTTGCCAGGGCCGTGTGACAGCTGGCCCTTGAGTGTAGGAGTTTTTGAGTATAACTTAACACTGTATTTCAGTTTAAGTATGGCTGAAAATGTCTTGGACAGAGATGCCAACTTTTGTCTTTTTATAAGGGCCAAGAAAATGAGTTGATGGTTTAACTGACATTAGTTTAATGCTCTGGAGATTGCAAATTGTTGTAACAGAGATCATATCCATTTTCCCCCCACCCCTACACCTGTGGTGGGGCATCAAACCTAGGGCCTTGTGCTTGCTAGGCAAGTACTCTACCACTGAACCACATTCCCAGCCATGTAGCAGGGATTTCTTCTAGAACAAAAATAAAACTGTAATGAGCTTTGATGTAATTTTTTAAAAGAAGGAGTTGGATTTAAATGTTGCTTTATTATTTTGAAATAGAATTTCAAGTCAAACTAAAGACTTTTAAAAAAATTTCTCATTGGAGCGATTTGAACCAATACTAAAGCAGATCAAAATACTTTGTGACCCAAGTAAGTGTGAGTTTTTAATTTCCTAAAGTGTTCCTTTGTTTACTTCCAGTCCTTGGAGTAAACTACTGTTTTCAGAGTTTGTGGTGAAGAACCTACCCTAAGTCCAAGCAATGTTGATTTCCAAACTTTTGCTAACCTCTTCAATGATAGTTATAGCTTCCAACATCATTTATTTTATCTTGATTCCATTACTACTACTTTTTTTTTGGAGGGGGGGATACTTGGAATTGAACTCAGGGCCTTGTGCATATTAGGCAAATGCTCTACCACTGAGCTACTTTTCCTACATTTCCACTTGTCCATTATATCTTAATTGAAAATGCACTAATAAAAATCATTGAGTCATATAATATTCATACCAGAACTGGTAATGTTGATGGTGCACACCTGTAGTCCCAGCAACTCAGGAGGCTGAGGCAGGAGGATTGCAAGTTCAAGGTCAGCCTCAGCAACTTAGCCAGGCCCTGAGCAACTCAAAATAAAAAATAAAAAGGGCTGGGATGTAGATCAGTGGTGAAGGGCCCCTGGGTTCAGTTCCCCCAGCACCATGAAACCAAAAACCAAAACCCCAAACCAAACCAACCAACCAACCAACCAACCAATCACCCCAAATTCAAAAACAAGTCAAAAAACAAAAATGTCTGATAAGTCATCTGTGATGATTGCCCAGAAGCTTGCTATGTCCATTTACTAGTGACTCCCATTTTTATTAATGTTTTTCCAACCCATATGATTTTTCTCTATGCAAAAGGGGAATCCTGATTTCAAAGCAGTTAGCTTTTGTATTTTCTCATAGATCATTTGTAACTTTTTTTTTATCTCTGCCTCTGTCCTGATGCTAATAGATAACTTTACAAGCCTTCTCAAGATGTGATTTGTAGTCAGGGCACCATGGCACACGCCTGTAATCCCAGCCACCCTGGAGGCTTGAGGCAGGAAGATTTCGAGTTCAAAGCCAGCCTCAGCAAATGTGAGGTGCTAAGCCACTCAGTAAGACCCTGTTATTAAATAAAATACAAAATAGGGCTGGTTCATGGTGGAGTGCCCATGAATTCAATCCCTGGTAACCACTCCCCCTGAAAAAAAAATAAAGTTTCTCAAGGGGAGTACTCTGGGCCAGCAGGATCAAAATCTTTTGTGGTAACTTATTGGCAAAAAAAGAGTATATCCCTTAGCTTCAACTCACATGATCTAAGTCAGAATATTTGGGGATGTGGGAGAATGGGAATTTTAATTTTTTAAAATTTTGAGTTAATTATAAATACATACAATTATAAGAACTAATTCAGAAATTCTTTGGACCCACAATAGTAATAGTCTTTAAAAAATTGCAATCAGTTTTTCATTTTTAAAATTTTATATTTTCAAAAATTTCTTGAGCACAGTATACATGCAGAAAAGTATAATGCATTTTTTTGTAAGTGGACACACTCAAGAGTTTTTCAGACAACATGGCCCTGTGTCACCAGCACTCCAGATCAGGAAAGAGAACATTTCTTCTCTCTAGAAGATCCCTGGTTTCCCCTTCCAGTCACCCCAGGATAATACCTGTTCTTACCCCCGTTCCTATACATTAATCTCACCTGTTCTAGAACTTCACATAAATGAAACCATACAGGACGTATTCTTTTGTTTCGCATTGTTTAATTGAGGTGAAGATCACAACCCACAAAAATAACTTTTAAAATGAATAATTCAGTGATTTAAAAATATTCAGTGTTGTGTAACCACCATCTCTTTCTCATTCCAAATATTTTCATGTCCTTAAAGGAATTCTCATAACCATTAAATCGGCCTCTCTGTTGCTCTCTCTTCTACGTCCTGGCAATCCCCAATCTGCTTTCTGTCTTGATGGATTTACCTTACCTATTCTGGATATTTTGTATAAGTGCAATCATATATTTTGTATGTCTTTTTTTTCTTAACATAGTGTTTTTGAAGGTCATCCACATTTTAACCTGCATTAGTTCTTTGTTTTTTTTTTTTTTTGAGGAGTATTCAGCATTGTTTATGTATATATGTTTTTGCATTCATCCATTGATGGACATTTGGGTTACTTTCCACATTTTGTATATTGTGAACAGTATTGCTAATGATTGTTCTTGTATAAGTATTTGAACACTTGTTTTCAAATCTTTTGGGGATATACCTATAGGTGGAATTGCTGGTAATTCTATGCTCAACTTTGTGGAAGCAATGAATTATTTTCCACATCAGCTAAATGAACCATTTTACATTCACAGCAATAATGTGCAAGGATTATAATTTCTGTGTATGCTTGCCAACCTTGTTGTTTTCTAGTTTGTCCTTAGGCCATTCTTGTGGGTATAGAGTGGAATCTCATTGTGGTTTTGATTTTCATTTCCCCAAAGATAATGATGTTGAGTATTTTTATGTGCCTGTTGGCCATTTGTATATCTTCTTTGAGTAAATTGTCTCTTCATTTCTAAGTCTTTGGCCAATTTTTAAAATTGGGTTTTTTAAAAAAAATTTTGATTGTTGAAAGTTATAGGAGTTCTTTATATATTCTGGATGTTAGATTTTCCAATGTTATACTTTTCTGGTAAATCTGAAATTATATCAAAAGAAACAAAAGAAAAAATAGTAAATATACCTGTAGTCTTTTTTTCTCTCCTTTTCAGCGCTCTGAGTTTGACCTATCTTCTGTCTGGTTTTATTTTTCATCATCATGTTTACTTCTGTCTAATATCGCATCTAAAGCAGGCAGTCTCCATATCCATGAGTTCTCCATCCTCAGATTCAACCAGTCACAGATTAAAGATATTCTAAAAAATTGTATCTCTACTGAACATTTATAGATTTTTTTCTTTTTCATTAAATGATACAGTGTAACAACTATTTACCTAGCAAATACATTATATTAGGTAGTATAGGTCTTTTATTTATTTATTTATTTATTTATTTTTTATTGGTTCTTTTTAATTATACATGACAGTAGAACCCATTTTGATATAATTATACAGCAGGGAATGCATCTTTGTTTTCACAATGTAGATTCACACAATACATATAATCTTACATATACATAGAGTAATACTGTCCATCTCAGTCTATTATCTTTCCTTCCCCAAACCCCTCCATGATCCATACTTTCCTCTATACCATCCATACTTCTTCCATTCTTTTCTCCCCGCTGCCCCAATTATGTATCAGCATCCTGTGATCAGAGAAAACATTCGGCCTTTGGATTTTGGGGCTTGGCTTATTTCACTTAGCATGATATTCTCCAACTCCACCCATTTACCAGCAAATGCTATAATTTTGTTCTTTTTTATGGCTGAGTAATATTCCATTGTATATATATACCAAAGTTTCTTTATCCATTCATCAATTGAAGGACATCTAGGTTGGTTCCACAATCTAGCTATTGTGAATTGAGCAGTTGTGAACATAGATGTGGCTGCTTCCCTAATATAGGTCATCTTGAGATGATTTGAAATATATGGGAGAATGTACATAGGTTATATGCAAATGACAGGCCATTTCATAGAAGGAACTTCAGTATGCATAGATTTCGATGTGTAGGAAGTACTAAAACCAGTTATCCTTGGGTACCATGGGACATCTGTATTTAATTTTTTTCCTTTCTTCCTTTTTTTGTGCTGGGATTGAACCTAGGGACCAGTGAACTGTAACCCCAGCCTCTATATTGAATTCCTTATTATTAGCCGGGCGCGGTGGCGCACGCCTATAATCCAAGCGACTTGGGAGACCGAGTCAGGAGGATCTCGAGTTCAAAGCCAGCCTCAGCAACTTAGCGAGGCCCTAAGCAACTCAGTGAGACCCTGTCTCTAAATAAAATACAAAATAGGGCTGGGGATGTGGCTCAGTGGCCGAGTGCCCCTGGGTTCAATCCCTGGTTCAAAAAAAAAAAAAAAAAAAAAGTTCCCTGTTCCTGCTGTTGGGCAGAATCACAACCTTTGGGACAGGACTCCCCTGAATTCCTTATTATCTGTCTGCCTTAGGTAGAATTTAGGCTCCATCTAGGCAAGGATTCTTTTAACTTCCTATTTTGTTAAGTGCTATATCCTCTTGGTTTAGATCAAGTTCTGGCAAACTGTGATCAGAAACCTAAACAGAACTTATGCCTATTTTTGAATGACTCATAAACTACTAATGGTTTTTACTTTTTAAAATATTTGAAACAAATAAAAAGGAACTAATATGTCAGCAAAAAATTTTACAAAATTCAATTTTCAGTGTTCAAAATGGAATTTTAGTTGAACACAGCTATACCCAATCATTGGTGTATTTTCTCTGGCTACTTTTGTGCCACGGTCACAAAATTGAATGACTGAAGCTTTGTGTGATTCACAGAGCCTGAATTATTTAATGTACATGTCCCATTATAAAAAAGATTAGCCTGTACATAGGTGCTCAATAAATATTTGTTGAATGAATGAATCCTAACCTGTACTGCTACAAGGAATTTAATTTGGGAAACTTTAAACCATATAATTCTTGAACATTTGAGCTTAATAGGCTGCTAAACAAATAAACAAAATTCTCAAATGATTTTTTTCTTGAATTGGGGGTAAATAGTTGTTTCATTGGCTCCTTTCATCTTTTAAATAATGAGAATTGATGTTGAAATACAGGGAAAGCATCTTTAGGATAGTGTCAGGTAAGATAGGCACATTGCATTTTTCTAATGTTAATTTGAGAAGGATATGATGACATAGAGTAGTAGTATTCTTCTTTCTGGGGCCAGTGTACGTTTTAGGCAAATACTTTACCACTGAACTACATCCCTAGCCTATTACTATTATATAAAAAGGATTCAATGAACTTTGTTTCAAACACTATTTTTTCCTTTTCTCATCATATTTTTTTTTCTTTCTTTTTTTTATTTACTTATTGATTCATTGAACACAAATGGAGTACAGCTATTGTTTCACTGGTTGTACACAAAGTAGAGTCACACCATCTGTGCGTTCATGCATGTACACAGGGCAATGGTATCTGTCACAATTTCTGTTATTTTTTTGATGAATAAAGCTGTTTTTCAATGGAGGCCATAATTAAAATAATTTTGATAACATAGTTTTGAGTAAGAAATTATGTTATCATACATTTTCCTATATTTCATTCTTCTAATGATGTGTTTGTTGAAGTTACACTTGCGTGACAGGGTATGAACAGTAACATATTAGTAATTTCCTGTTAATGTCTAACTTCTCCTTAATGGAAAATTGGAAATTGGACAAGCATAAATCATTTTATATAAAAATGATTTTATAATGTGCCAGTCTAGTTTTTGTACAACATTTGAAAACTAAATTGTTTGCATCTGTAAGAGCTGTTAATAGAGGTTACTTAATAGATCCCCAGAGGTACAGGATACCCTATAGCCTTGCAAAAAGTTCTTATTTTGTTTTATGCGTTCAGCAAAGGACATTAAATGTGTAATACAGGTTGTGGGTTTATAGTAAAAGAATAATGCTTTACAGATCTTTGCCTTGGCATGGTGTTCCCAAATTTTATTAATAGGAAAGGGTTTCCATGTCATGATGGGGGAGTGATTCCTAACTTGCTTCTTGGCCTTCCCTTCCTCTTCTTGGTAGATTAGTCAGTCAAAGGGATCTTATTTTTTAAAGCCTTGTCTCTTTCAACAGTTATGAGTGAGCTTAAAATATATTTTGTTTTTAAAATTCCATCTTTTAGAAACTTAAAGCACTATTGCCTGAGTTTATTTTGTTTCTCTTGTTTTGATCAAGAGAAGATTGAATTGTTAACACTCCATTATATTTTCCTGGCATTTCTCCATAGGAGTATTGTATAAGAATTAGTAAGCATCACTTGCTTTTGGGGTTTTAGTTCACAATAATAATTCTATTTATACCTAATTGTAATTAACTTTTATTCAATTATTCTGCAAATATTTATCGAGTATCTACTGGGTGCCAAGCATTGCTTTAGACGTTGAGACACAGTACCTAAAAAAACAAATTCTTGAATTTATGGATCTTATACCCTATGAGGAGAATCAGACAAACAAAAATTATATATAATATCAGGTAGTGAAAAATGCCATAAAGAAAAGTGATATGGCAAGGAAAAGAGAATTGTTGGAGAATGCTGGGAAAATCCTCTTATAGATAAGTTAGTAAGAGGAGGACCCTCTGGTAATATGTCATTAAAGCAGAGTCATAAATGAAATGGGGAAGAAAGCCATGTGAAGATGTTGCAGAAGGGAGTTCTTGGTCAGAGGGAAAAGTACTCCACTGCCCCTTATTTCACTTCATTTTTCTTTATAGTACTTGCTACCATGGAACATTATTTACACATACACATAAATACATGTTTACATACACAGAGTCTTTATTGCCCCCCTCCTTCACTAGAATCACTTATTAAAGTCAGCATTTCAAAGGAATGGAATGAACAACAAATGCAAAGGCCCTCAGCTGGGGGCATTCTTGGTGCATTCAGGGCATTGCAGTGTGGTTCCTGTGAAAAAAAAGAAAAGAATAGGTGGGAGCAAGTTGGGAGAGAGGAGTCAGATTGTAGAGGGCTGTAAACCCTAGAAGTTTGGACTTTAGATTTTATTCTAAATCTGACAGGAAATCAACATAGAGTTTTGAATAGAGGAGTAACAAGGACTGATGGATTTTAAAAGGATCACTGTGTACATACTGAACATAACAATTACTAATTTCTATAAAATGTCACTGAGAAAATCAACAAATTACTGTTTTAGAAAGTTTATGTCTATTATAAGGGGAGAGTTACTATATAGGGTGGTTCATTTATGTCAAGTATTGGTATGCAACTTTTTTGTCAGCTTCATTGAAGTTTAATTTGTTTCCCCCTGCAGTACTGGGGATTGAACCCAGGGCCTCATCAATACCAGGCTGTGCTCTACCACTGAGCTACATCCCTGCCTCTTTTTATTTTATTTTGAACTGATCTTGCCCAGGCTCTCGCCATACTTGAATTTGCTGAGATTATAGGTGTGTGCCACCATGCTTGAAGGTGTAATTTATAACAATTGACCAGTTTTAGGTGTACAATTTGATAAGTTTTGACAAATGTATATAATCATTTAATCACCAATATAATCATAATGTTTAATATTTTTATCAACCCAGAAATTTTATTGTACTTATCTACAGTGAATTCTCCCCTTAGCAACCACTACCTGCTTTTTTATAGGTTGTTTTTTTTCTAGATGGTGTTATGAATAGAATCATATAATTTGTGATTTTTTATGTCTGGCTTTTTTTACTTAGGACAATGCTTACGACATTTCTCCATATTTTGAGGCATATTAGAAATTTGTTCCATTTTTTACTTAGTAGTATTCCATTGTTTTAAAATATCCAATTTTTTAGATGCATTTACTGGTGGATGGACTTTGGTTGTTCCCAGTTTTTGTCTGTTATGAATAAAGCTGAAATAAATATTTAAATACAAGTCTTAATGTAGACACTTTCATTTCTCTTGGATAAATACTTAGGAGTGGAGTTGCTGAGCCTATGGTAAATGCATGCTTAACTTTAACAAAAAATGGATGAACTGTTTGTCATTTGCATTCCCACTAGCAATGTATATGGGTCAAAGTTGCTCCACCTTCTTGCCAGTACTCAATATTGTCAGTTTCTTTAACTTTAATAATTTTAGTGGTTATAGAGTATTACCTGGTGGTTTTAATTTGCATTTCCCTAATGACTGTTAAAAAAGATTATGATAAGGGGGGACTATTACAATAGGTATAGGACTATTGTTATTGAGGGACAGAGATTGAGTTTAAATTTGAATTCAGCATGGGCAAGTGGGAATTTATAGCCAAAGAGCAGAGTTGGGGTGAGTGGATGGAAAATTACTAAGAGGAAACATAAGGGATAGGGGTAGATTCTAGCTAAACCAAACTAACGGGATTCCTGCTTGAGGCTTTTTCATTTTAAATGCTCCATGAAGCTTGCTATTAACTTCTTCATGTCATAGTGGTCTATTTCCTTTTGAATGCTCACAGTATTTATTGTCTGTATTACTCATTTTCTATTTAATTATACAGCATTTTTGTTATTTTCTATTCTGTAATCTCACTTTGAGTCCTGCTCTCAAATCCCTGATCTGTTTGCTCAAGTTATTTTGGAAATGGTCTGAATGTCATGGTAACTTTTTCTTGGATCTGGCAGAAATCCAGGAAACAGGATGTTTGTAGATGATTATGAGTATTTGGTAATCTTTTAAGTTGATCCAGAATTTCCTGGTTTTGTAGGTTATATTGGTCTTACCTTAGAATGGACCTAGTTTTCTGAATTTCTTCAAATTTTTGGAATGTGTGATAGTGTTTTTCATATTGAACATATTACTTGTTATTTTGGAATGGACTCTGTCTGTGCAGTGCCCTAAGGAGTTTTCAATTCAAACTCTCCTGTCTTTCTTTTCTTAAAGGTTGAGTTTTAGAATGATGTCTCTAAGATATTTATTTTTACTGTAATATTTTATATTGCCTTTTTCCCACTCTTCTCTGGTTGAAGATCAAGTATGACATAGTCTTGAGTGACATGAATTGGTATATATTTTTTAGAACTATTCAGTGTTAGAATAAAAAAGTAGTGTTTTTCTTTAGGTTTCACGCATGTCTCTGGCCTCTAATTCCGGGTCTTTTTCTTCTGTTTAACACATTGCCTTATGCGTTTCTTCTTTATGATATCTCTTGTTTTTGGAAAAAAAATTGAAATTTATCATTTTTTAGCGTACAGTTCAGTTGTTTACAGTATATTTACAAAGTTTTATAACCATCATCACTATCTAGTTTATTTCCACCATTTCTAAATGAAATATTGTACCCATTAGCAGTTATTCTCCATTCTTCTTTCCCTCCAGTCCCTGGTCACCTTAATCTACATTATGAATTTGCCTATTCTGAACATTTCATTTAAATGGAATCACTTAATACATGGGTTTTTCTGTCTGGCTTCTATCACTTGCCATAATCTTTTAAAAGTTCTTCCATATCGTATCATGCATCATTACTTTTTAGTGTTGATTAATATTTCATTGTATAGATATATAATGTTTTGCTTCTTCATTTATTAGTTAATGAATATTTGAGATGTTTTCAAGTTTTATTTATTATGGTGATACTGTTTGAAATATATATGTACATATTTTGGATAGAAATGTTTTCATTTCTCTTGGGTATGTATAATAGCTGGGTTAAATAGTAACTCTGTGTTTTAACTTTGGGAGGATCTGCCAGATGTTTTCCAAATTGACTGCATCATTTTACATTCCCTCTGCAGTGTATGAGTGTTCTCATTTCTCCACATCCTTCCCTCCATGTGTTATTATTTGTCTAATTATAGTTGTCCTTTTGGGTGCAAAGTAGTATTTCATTGTGGTTTTCTTTACCTTTCTATGAAAACAAATGACATTGAACATCTTTTTATGTGCTTACTTGTCATTTATATATCCTCTTTGGAGACAGGTTAATTTATATCCTTTGTACATTTTAATATTGTTTTTCTTTATTTAAGAGTGGTAGGAATTTGTTATATATTCTGAATATGAGTCACTTATTGCACATATGATTTGCAAAAATTTTTACCATTTTGTCAAAAAAACTTTTTATTTCATCGTGTCCTTTGAAACACAAAAAGTTTTTAATTTTAATGAAATTCAATTTATCTAGTTTTTTCTTTGCTTACTTTTGCTTTTGATAACAAATCTAAGAAAGTATTGCCTAATTTAAGGTTATGAACACTTGCCCTTGTGTTTTCCTCTAAGAAATTTAGAGTTTTAGCTTGTAATTTTTGACCTTTGTTCCACTTTGAGTTAATTTTTGTGTATGGTAAGAGTTAGACATCTAATTTCATTTTCTTATATATGGATAACTAGTTGTCCCACCACTTTTATTGAAAAAATTATGCCTTCTTTATTGAGTGTTTTTCATCCTTACTGAATTGACCATAAATGAAGGACTTACTTCTGGATTCTCAATTCAGTTGCATTAGTCTCAATGTCTACCCTTGTCTATGTATCACTTATTACTATAAGTTATAAACCTAGAAGTGTGAGTTCAGTTGTGTCCTTTTCAAGATAGTTTTAGCAATTTTTGGTTCCTTGCATTTCCATATGAATTTTAGGATTAACTTCTCGATTTCTGCAGAAATGGCAGCTAGGATTTGATAAGCAATTGTTTTGAATTAGAACAATTTAAGGAATATTGTCATGTAGCAATATTAAGTCCTCTGCTCCATGTACATTGGATGCCCTTCTATTTATTTAGGTATAAAATATTTTCAACGTGTTTTATAGTTTTCAATGCATAAAACTTGTTCTTTTGTTAAATTTATTTTCAACTATTTTATAGTTTTTGATGTTATAAATGGATTATTTTCTTAATTTTGTTTTGGGATTGTTAATTGCTACCATATAGAAGTAATTTGATTTTTGTATAAAATTGATTTTAGATCCTACAATCTTGCTGAACTCATTAGTTCTAATAATATTTTTATGGAGTCCTTAGGACTTTTTATATACAAAATTGTGTTATCTTCAAATGGAGATAATTTTTACTTCTTCCTTTTCGACATAGTTGCTCTTTATTTCATTTCCTTACCTAATTGTCTTACTAGATTGTCCAGTATATTGTTGAATAGAAGTGATGAGCTTGAACCTCCCTGTCTTGTTCTGATCTTAGGGAAAGTAGTCGATCTTTCACTATTAATCATAATGTTATCTTTGGATTTAGGTTCCCTTTATCATGTTAAGGAAGCTACTTTGTATTTCTAGCCTATTGAGTGTTTCTCATATAAAAGGGTGTTGGGTTCTTTTTTTTTGTATTTATTTATAGGATTATGCTTTTTATCCTTTATTTTATTAACATGAGGTATTATATTGATTTTCAGCTATTCAACCAATCTTTCTTCCTTCCTTCCTTCTTTTTTTTATTGTATAGGATCTTTTTGATATTGTGCTGGGTTTGGTTTGAGGGATTTTCTTTGATTATTTTTATGTCAATAGATAAATTGACATAAAAATCTATAGTTTTCTTTTCTCATTATACTATAGTTTTCTTTTCTCATTATACTTATTTTCTTGTTTTGGTATCAGGGTAGAACTGGCATCATACAATGAGTTGGGAACTGTTTTCTCATTTTCTGATTTTTAAATGAGTTTATGAATGGTTGGCATTAATTCTATTTTAAGACTAATGGTATTTTAATTTTTGTCTTTTAGGATTCTCCTTTCACAAATGCAGGAATGGGATCTAATCTAAATCTCTTAGGGGAAATTGAGTGTGATGCCAGCATAATGGATGGAAAATCCTTAAATTTTGGAGCAGTTGGAGCACTGAGTGGTATGTGGGCAATATGACATACTATCTCTCTTCTTTGAAAAACTATATTACCATTTCACACCTTCTAAAGACAGTCCAGTCTACTTCACCATTCTCGCTTGAATTAGTGTTGAAAACAAATATTTTTCTTCATTTACAGAGTTTAAAATATAAAATCTGGCTATGAATAATTTTAAAGAAAACAGCAAAGCAACCTGTATCCAAGTCTTTGGTTCAAGAATGAGATCATCATCCTCCATCCCTTTTAGAGATCACAGACATTTAAAACTTGATTTAGAATAGTCTATTAATTTGTCCACGTGAAATACACAAATGTTTGTCATAAAAGATAGATGATGTAAATAAGTTTTACCTTTTATCTTCCAAATCCTTTCTTTTCATCTTCTTCTGCCCTGGAGTTTAAGCAGTGAAAATCCAATGCATTTATTTACATATTTATATAATAGAGACATAGTTTTGTGAATTTAAAAACTGTATGTATTAATACAAAACTGTTTTTCTTTAAATAGAATGTCTTGGAGACTTTTTTCCACACCAATACATGAAAGATATATTTAATGTTTTGTAATTAATTTAAATATATATGAAGTACACAGATTTTACCTATGCAGCTTCTTGAATATTTAAACAAATACAACTACATACAGCTGTATAAATGTACACACCTTTACCAAGGCATTTGATATTTTCATGTTAAGAAGTAGAACATTTCTATAGTCCCAGAAGGGCCCTTGATGCTTCCTAGTCTATTCTTCTTGTGCTCCCCTCCCCCATTCTGATTTTAGATAACATGGACTAATTTGCCTGTTCCTGAAATTGGTATGAATGGAATGACATGACTGTGCATCTGGTTTTGTTTTTTGCTTAACATTATGCCTGTGAGATTGACTTTTGTTTTGTGTCACAATAGTTTTTTCTTGTTTATTGCTTAGTAGTATTTCATTGAACAAATAAAACACAACTTATTTTATCCACTCTTCTTTTAGTGTTTGAATAATTTCTAGTTTTTGTCTGTTCTGAATAAAATTGCAATGAATATTCTTGTGTATGTGTTTTTGATTTTCGTTTTTGTTTTGTTTCTTTTTTTGTACTGGGGATTAATTCCAAGAGAACTTAACCACTGAGCCACATCCCCAACCCAACCCTTTTTTGTATTTTATTTAGAGGCAGTGTCTCACTGAGTTGCTTAAGGCCTCAGCCTCGCTAAATTCCTGAGGCTGGCTTTGAACTCATGGTCTTCCTGCCTCAGCCTCCTGAGCTGCTGGGATTACAGGTGTGCACCACCATGCCCATCTTGTGTATTTGTTTTGATCGAAATATTTGTTGACTTCTCTTGGATATATATCTAGGAGTTGGAATGGTAAATTTAGGTACATATATTCTTTGTGTTAGTAGATAGTGCCAGTTTTCAAAGTAGTTGTTGCAGTTCATACTCTTACAATGTATGAGCATTTCAATTACTTATCCATGTCAATTTTTGGTATTATTGTTATTTTAAAATTCAGGCATTTTGATATGTATGCTTAGATATTTATTATTTCAGTTTGAGTTTTCCTGGTGATTTATAATACTGACAACCTTTCCATAGGCCAAAAGTGAACTTGTTTTGAAGTGTGTGTCCACATCTTTTTCATATTTGTGTTGTATCATTTTTGTTGATTTGTCAGAGTACTTATATATTTAGATACAAATTCTTTGTCAGATATGTGTTTCATGGATCTCTCCTTCCAGTCTTTAGCTTGCCTTTTCACTCTCTTGATGCTGTCTTTTGGTGAATAGGGTTTAAACTATGATGAAGTTTAAGTTATTGATTTTTTTTGTGGTTGATTCTTCTAGTATTTTTAGAAAAATTCCCTATCTGTGATTATGATGATAGTCTCATTTTCTTTTAGTAATTTTATTGTTTTTATCTTTCATGTTTAGCTTTCTAATCAAGTTCAGATTAATTTATGTATATGAGATGGAGGCCAATATTTGTTTCTTTACATGGATTTCCAAATTGTTCACTATTTATTGAAAGGTCAATCCTTTCCTCAGAATTGTCTTGGGAAATCAGTTATCTGTATGTGTAATGGTTTGTTTTTGTATGCTGTTATGGCTGGCCTCATAAAATGAGTTGGGGATTTCATTTATTCTTTTGAAAGGGTTTGTGTATGATTGGAATTATTTCTTTCTAATTGTTTAGAAAATTTGTTAACTATTCCAAATTAGTAGGATTATCTTTGTAGGAAATTTTAAAACATGGGAGTCTATCTTTAGCATTTAAGAAGATTGTCTATATTTTCTTTTTCTCATGTATACTTTTCAAGGAATATCTGTTTCATATCACTTACCAAATTTACTTGCCTAAAGACAGTTTACTTAGCTTTATTTATTGGATTCTAGTTTAATTCTACTGTGATCAAAGTATCATGTATGCTTCCAATTCCTTGAAAGTTTTTGAGACGTGCTTTATGGCCCTGCTCATGGTATGTTTTGATAAGTATTCCATGTGAACTTCAAAAACATAAGTATTCTGCAGTTGTTGAGTACAGTGCCTTATATATGTCAGGTCAATTTGGTTATTCATTCGTTAGATTGTTTATAATTCTTTCTTACTGTTATAAAGAAAAGATATTTTAATTAGTTTTAATTTTAATTTCTTTCATTATGAATTTTACTTCTTATGCTTAAAGGCTATTAGTATTTCATTGTGAATTGAGTATTCATATCTCTTGTATGGTTTACCTTGTGGAAGGTCTATTCATCATATTTTTTGTCATATTGGAATTTGAAAATTTTATTTGTCAAATTTACTACTTTACCTTTTATGGCTTTTTGTATTTTGCATTTCTTATATTTTCTCTCATAATTTCTAAGCATAGTCACCTGTATTTTCTTAATACGTATAATTTATTTTTCATTTGCTTCTTAAATACCTCACTCTTTTTCTAAAATGATTAAAAACTATTCCTACATGATTTATTGAACACCAGTAATAATAATAACTATCATTTATTGTGTGACTGTAATATACTAGGCATTGTTTTACAGGGGTTTCCATATATTAAATCATGTAATTTTCAAAGTAACCTTTTGAAGTTATTACTTTTATCCTTATTTTACAGGTGAGGAAACTGTGACCCAAGAAAGATTAGGTAATTGGTTCAAGATTATTGTATGGATGAGTCAAAGTATGAGACAGAAACGATGTAGTCGTTTAAGCAGGAGAAATTTAACATAAAGAGTCATTAATAAGAGATAGGAAAGTCAGTACATAAAGATGGAAAGAGAGCCACTTGTGGTGGAGCGTGCTTATAATCCCAGTGACTGACTCAGCAGGCTTTGGCCAGAGAATTGAAAGTCTGAGGCCAGCCTCAGCAATTTAACAAGACCCTCAACAACTTAGTAAGACTGTCTCAAAATAGAAAGAGCTGAACATCAATGTTTATAGCAGCTCAATTCACTATAGCTTACTATGGAACCAACCTATGTGCCCTTTAACAGATTGTATATATACATAGTAACTATTACTCAACCATAAAAAAAGATGAAATTATAACTTTTGCTGGTAAATGAATGGAACTTGAGACTATCATGCTAAGTGAAATAAGCCAATACCAAAAACCCCAAAGGCCAAATGTTCTCTCTGATATGTGGATACTAACCCACAATAAGGGTGTGTGTGGGGGGGTAATAGAAGTTCATTTGATTAGATGAAGGGGACTGAAGGGAAGGAGAGGGGATGGGAACAGGAAAGATAGAATGAATAGGATATAACTTTCCTGTGTTCATATATGAAGACACTACCAGTGGAACTCCACATCATGTACAATTGCAAAAATGGGATCCTAATTAGAATAGGTTATGCTCCATGTATGTATAATATGTCAAAACATACTCTACTGTCATGTATATCTAAAAAGAACAATAAAATTTAAAAAAAGAAAAGGAACAAAAACAAAACTAAACTAAAAGAAAATACTACCATGAAGCCCATTATTCTGTATGATTAAAATGCACTAATAACATGTAACCCAAATAAAAAAATTAAAAATAAAAAGGGCTGGGGATGTAGGACAGTGGTAAAACTCCCCTGGGTTCAATCCCTGGTACCAGTGTATCCTAGGGCAGAGGGAGAATACTCAAGAAAGGATAAACTTGAATTTGGTTCAGACCTTGTTCACCAATATCTTCAAGGTGTGATTGTAGCCCACTGGAAGTTGATAGATTACCCAGGCTAGGGCTGGCCCACACTCACTGTATGCAGGACTAATCTTGTGAAGCACAGATGAGCTCAAGCTGGTAGGTGGGCACACAGGAGTTAAGAGGCTGTGGAATTAACCTCATTTGTACAGGATGAAGGTTGGGCTTTTGGCTTACTAGGCAACTCTCCCCATTAAACACTTGTTATAAGTGCCTCTGGGACTAGGGACAGGCGTGGGGATCAGGGACAATGTTTAGGGTACAGTCTTCCTGGGGCTGTCTGCTGTGCTACTGTGGTTGGAATCAGAAGCTGGACAAAACATGTGGTGATCTGAAGCTGGGGAAAGCTGTGCCCCCAGGGCAGGGCAGGTAGCACCGTAGACTACCGTGTCAGGGCCAAATAGTGGAGACAAAATTGTACTCTACAGAAACCTTCCCAACCAGCTAGCTACCCTTTCCTACTGCAGTGTATCTCCACTGCCCTCTACTGACCATGCTTACCACTGTGCCAGCTGGCAAGGGAAATACATTAAAGGGCCCATATCCATTTTTGCAGATGAGGCAATGGGATGTATTTATAGTTGAGAAGTAATAAAGTGATAGCAGGTAGAGTGACAAAGTAGTCTGATTCCTGTGCTTTTCACTTTGTGTTCTTTTTACCTTTCCAGTATAATCTATTCTTGTCCCACAGATTTGAAATACTCTCTATATTGTATATTAAATACCCAAATCCACACTTTAATTTTATTCTATTCCATTGATATATTTGTTTATTTTTAAAAAATCAAACCACACTATTCGTTAGAGTAACATTGAATAAGAAATGGTATCTTGTAGGGGATGTAACTCATTTTCCTTTTGGAGTTTTCCTGATTAACAGTCAGCTTGTCATATATTATAGAAATCCTTTTGAAGGTTTGATGGTGAATTTATAGATTTAAATTTATATATTAATTTAGTAATCGTTAATGTCTTTACTACATCTAGAAACATATTAATGCCTTAAGAACTTGTATAGAGATCTTATTTGGGCTTTTCCTTTTTTGATATTTCATACATTTCTTTTGTGGCAGAACTTTTGGTATTTAGCTAAATTTCAACAATTCATTTTGCTTTGAGTCCATCTGATAGTCTTAAGGTTTTTGTTGTTTCTTTATATCCCGCTACTGCTGCTTCTTTTCCTCCTCCTCCTCCTCCTCCTCCTCCTCCTCCTCGTTATTATTATTATTATTATTATTATTATTTTCCTATTAGTGTATTGAGAAATATTCATAGATTACTGGTTAAAGGCATGGTCTCTAGCACCAGCTACTTGTGTTAAAATCTCAGTTCTTGTGACCTTGGGCAGCAATTTAAACGCTTTGTACAAATGCTTCCTCATTAATCAGATAGGGTTCCTAAGCATAGTCCTGTGGTAGAATTGAAAGATCTGTTAAATAAATTATCTGACACACTTAAGAGTTTGGCACTGAACCTGCTGCATATTAGGTACTAGGATACTTTCATTGTCTTCTGTCATCAGTGTCGTTGTCGTCATCGTTGCTGCCATCATCATCATCATCCTGACAGTGTTGTCATACTAAGCTGGCCTCTGAGATAAGGTGGTTGTATGATTAGCACTGTTATCTCACTTTTACATACTGTTTTACTTTCCAGACACTGTCCAAACCACATTTTAGGTTACAGTCTTGTACATACTTTGCCTCCCAACCCTTCCAATGGGAAGATTTTTCTTTCTATTCTTACTCTCTTGTAGGTGAGATTTTAAAGTTTTAGTTTACCATTTTTTATTTTTGTTTCTCTCCATGGTAAAATTGAAGCTGTTTATAACCATATTTATTCCTTAAGGGTTTCATGGTCAATGAATGCCTAGGGCATTTATTAACTTTTGATAGTAGGTAAATGGCACATTTTCAGTTCATTTTTTTCTTTTCTATTGTGAAATCTATTAAAAAGGAACTTCATTTAAGTATGTAGTCTTCTGAATTCAATCTTTGCTGCTGTAGTATATGACAAAACATGAGACTATCTTATATTTGTTTTTCTCATATCTACTAGATATTCATCTATTTTTAAACTTTTATTATTCATGATAACTAAGTTTTCATTACAATACTTAATTCCTCAAAAGAGAAAAATTGCTAAGTTTTTTAAAGTTGTTTATTGAAACAACACAAAACTGAGTAGGAAACTTGGTGACTTTTCTGATTTTTTTTTTTCCTGCCCATTTATTTTATAGGAATCAAGAACCCAGTCTCAGTTGCAAACAGGCTCTTGTGTGAAGGGCAGAAGGGCAAGCTGTCAGCTGGCAGAATTCCTCCCTGGTAACCACTTTGTTCATCCTGACTTTCCCTGGGCTTTGGTCTTTGGTGCATGCAGTGTTTAAAGGCTTTTTTTATTCACAGAAGGTTGTGGCTGTTGGTTACACACCAGCAGTAGGATGCCTTTGAGATCATTTTGTTATGTGATCTTGGAATGTTTTGTACACTTGATAAAACTCCAACTGGAATAGAATATTATGGATTAAAGCAAAGGACATCCAAGTTAATTTTTGGTTTTGTAGTTGATTATCAAGAAGTTTTGCTGTTACTAAGTCCTCAGTTAATGCCATTATGTTGTGAAATTTTAGAAGTTTCTTATGGATTGAAGTCCAGAGTTTAAAGTATGCTACATTGGGGTCATTTTATTGTGAAACTTAAGTATCTGACACAGTAGACTTCAGAGTCTGAAGTAATTAATTTTGGGGGAAATTCTTAGACTATAAGTATATTGAACATAGCAAATAGCTTTCATGAACGTGTTATCCAGCACTAATAATTAACAGCGTTTTATCCTTTATCTATCTCATGTATCTCACCAAAAAAAGATAAAGATTAGTAGACCAGAACTGCAAATCCAAAAGCTCTCAATATGTAAGGGAATTTGATCTATGTAAATGGTGTCATCTCAGATTGTTGTGGAGAAAAAGGATGGTGCAGCCAGTAATTCATGTTGGGACAATTGGCTACCCAGTGGAAAAACATATTAAATTCCTTTGTTACATCATTCAGAGAAATACAGCCCAAACTTAAAAAGTGTAATATAAAAATGTTGCTTGTGGAATATAAAATTGTAAGCAACCTAAGTGTCCATCAATGGCTAAATAAATTGTTTTCTAGTCACGTTATTAGGTATCCTGTGGCATTAAAAACAAACAAACAAACAAAAAACAGGTAAGCTGGGGTGTCGCAGCTGCTGTGCCTGTAATCCCAGAAACTTGGGAGACTGCGGCAGGACGATCACAGCCTCTGCAGTGAGATCCTCAGCAATTTAGCATGACCCTCTCTGAAAATTAAAGAAAATAAATAAAAAGGGCTGGGGATGTAGCTCAGTGGTAAAGTACCTCTGGGTTCAGTCCCCAGTAAAGCACCCCCCCGCCCCCCCCCCCCCCCCACACACACAAAACCAAAAATCAACTGAGGGAAACATTTGTATACATAGTAACATGGATCACTATTAACATTAATTTGTATGGAATACCATGATAAAATATCATAGATTTGGATGGCTTAAACACCAGAGGTTTAAGGTAGATCTGGGAAGACCAAGATCAAGGTTTCAGCCTGTTTAGTTTTTGGTGAGGGCTTTCTTTTCAGCTTGTATATAGTTGCCTTCTTACTGTGTCCTCACATTTGAGATGATATGGGGCAGAGGTCTAGAGGAGGAGGGAGGGAGAGAAGATGGGAAAGAGAGATATTTTCTTTTTCTAATAAGGATAATAATCCCATCATGAGGATCCTACCTTTATGACCTCATCTTTTAAAATTTGTTTTCCAAAGACCCTATTTCCATATGTTACACTGGGGATTAGGGCTTCAATCTATGAATTATTAGGGGGACACAATTCAGTTCCTAGCAGTAGATCTCCACCTTATAGAGTAAAAAAAAAAATTAAATTGCTGATATGTTCAATTGAACATATATTTTCTTTAAAAATTACAAAGTAATATGATTAAACTGTTTCCTGTCACACAGGTTAGGAAATGAAACGTTAACAAAGGATTTTAAGCTGTTTATGCTGAAAACTTTCTAATAGAATCCTCCTACTTCCCAGTGTCCCACATCCTCACCCTGAACCCATCTCTGCCCTATATAGTAACAAATGCCCTCATTTTAAGCTTTTTTCATTCTTATATATTCTTTATATTAGTATAATATAAATAATACTCTAATTTTCTAAGAGTATATAATTATGTAGATAGATGTATAAAAAGTTTTGGAAAGAATGTTACCAAAGTCACTGTGATTACCTCAGGGAAGGAGAAAAGAAGAAACAAGATGAGGCAGTTGAGAAAAGGAATGTGTAGTGTTTTAATATTTTACAGGGAGAAAATATATAAGAAAAGTGATGTTCATCTCTTTATTAAATGAGATTATATAATAATGCTATACCTGCTTAGAATTAGCTGTCTGATTTTGTCACTTACCTAGTTCTTCATCTTTATTCTTTGTTTTCAAAATTATTTTGATATTTTACATTCCATCTATTTTAGAAAATTTAAATTCATATATTTTAGGATTAGCTTGCTCATTTCCTTAAGTGACTTGCTAGAATTTTGATTAGGATTCCCATAAATCCACTTGTGAAGGTTTTTATTTATTTAATTTTTGGTACCAGGGATTGAACCCAGGGGCACTTAACCACTGAATTGCTTCCCCAGCCCTTTATTTTAAGACAGGGTCTTGCTAAGTTGCTTTGGGCCTAAGTTGCTGAGGTTGACTTTGAACTTGGGATCCTCCTGCCTCAGCTTCCTGAGTCACTGGGATTACAGGTGGGTGCCACCATGCCCATCTATTAAAATCTTTTTTACTTTCTCTGAACTAGGTTTTATATTTTACTGCATATATGTCTTACACATATTTTATTGTACTTACACTGAGATATTTCATTCTTTTTAGATATTATGGAAAATAGTGTATTTGATAAATATTGATTTTCAGTTGTTCACTGCTGGCATATAGAAATATGATTGATTTTATTATATTGATGTTGCATTTTGGGAGTTTGCTAAAATTATATGTTCTGGTATCAATTTTATAGATTTCATAAAATTTTCTATACAGATATCATGTCTTCTTTCTTTCTAACATAAGGGTCCTTAAATTAATTTTTCTTTCTTGCTTTATTGCACTGATCAGAATCTCCAGTGCAATGTAGAATAGAATTTCGAGAGAGGATATTTTGCCTTGAATGTGATCCTAGGGAGAAGCATTTGGTCTTTTACCATTAGGTATGATTGTTGTTGTAGGTTTATCATAGATCCTCTTTAGTATGTTGAGAAAGTTACCTTTTTTTCTTAAGTATGCTGCCAGTTTTTAATGTCTTTGTGAAGTGCTTTTTTGCATCTACTCAAATGATCTTATAATTTTTCTTATTTGGTCAATATAGTGGCTGGTTTTGACTGCTAAAAACAGTAGTTGTATTAGTGGAATAAATTCTAATTGTTTATAATGTATTATTCTTTTTATAAATGACTAGTTGTAATTTACTAATTTGTGGAGAATTTTTATATTATGTTTATGTGTGATCTTGGTTTATAGTTTTCTTGTAATTCTTTGGTTTTGGTTTTCTGCTTCTTGGATATGTAGGGTTTTTGTATTTCATCCAATTTTGAGAAATTGAAGTCATTATTCCATCAGATCTTTTTTTGGTACCTCCATCCTCAGGACTCTGATCATAGGTATACAGACAGACCCCAACTTAGGATGGTTTGATTTACAATATTTTGATTTTACAATGAAGGGTAAGCAATTTGTATTCAATGAAAAGCATTTTTTGTCTGCAGTGGATCTTGGCATCCAGTCAGCCACCTGATAGTAAACAGTCGCTACTCTACAGCTGCTAAGCTATGTGGCTAAGCTATGATGTTCAGTAGGTTAGGTGTATCAAATGTATTTTTGACTTAATGATATTTTCAATTACAAAGGGTTTACTGGGACATAACCCCACTGTCAGTTGAGTAGCGTCTGTATCTGTAATAGTTCTACAGATCACTGATGAGTTGTTTAATTTTTTTATTTTTTTTGTTTCATTTTGAAGTTTCCATTGCTGTTTTAAAGGTTACTGATTATTTTTATGCAATATCTAATTATTTGCAAATCTCATTCAGTTTAATTTTCATTTCTGACATTGTGATATTTAATCTCCAGAAGTTTGAGTTACATTTCTAAGCAATGTCTTTCATTTGTCTACTTAACATGTTTATTCTTTCCTGTGCCCATGGCTGAGTAGAGTTATAACACTTGTTTTAATATGATTGTTTGTTGATTCTATTATCTTTGTTATTTTGGGGTTGTTTTCAATTAAGTGATTTTTCTCCTTATTATAGTTAATAGTTAACATTTTTCTGCCTTTTTTGTATGCTTTGTAATTTTTTACTGAATTCCAGACATTGTGAGTTTTATATTTTTGGTGCTGAATATTTTGTATTTTAACAAATATTCTTGAATTTTATTCTAGGATGTGGTTATTAAAACAGTTTGATTCTTTCAGATATTACTTTAAACTTCATTACATGAGACTAAAGAAGCATTTACCCTTGAGCTAATTTTGCCTTACAATTGAGGCAAACCCTTTGGAGTAATAGAACACATGCAGCTAGAATGGGGCTTTTTACTCTGGATGAGCTTGGGGAGTGTTTCCTTTAGAATTGTCAGATTATTTGTTCTGGTTTTGGGTAAGTTTTTACACATACACCAACCTCCAGTCAGCTGAAAATTGGAAGAGTACTCTCTGTGGATCTCTGGAATTTTTTCCCTATGTGGTTTTCTTCTTTCTGGTACTCTGTCCTGAGAATTTTAACCTCTTTATCCAGCTGTTTCTTCAACTCTGCGCTCCTATGCTATGGCCTAGAAACTGCTCACAGTAATGAAAGTGAATGAAAGTAATGAAAGTGAAAGCCTTACCTTATGGCAAGGTTTATGGTTTTTTTTTTTTTTTTTTTGGTACCAGGGTTTAAACTCAGGGAAACTCTACCACTGAGTCACATCTCTAGTCCTATTTTGTATTTTATTTATGGACGGGGTCTCACTGAGTTGCTTAACACCTCGCTTTTGCTGAGGCTGACTTTGAACTTGTGGTCCTCCTGTCTCAGCCTCCGAGCTGCTGGGATTATAGGCGTGAGCCACCTTGCCTGGCTGGTATTTTTTTTCTTTCAAAGATGACCATCCTCTTTTGCCTCATGTCTAATGTCTGACAGCTGTTTTCTTTATTTTGTCTATTGTTTTATTCATTGGTTCAGGCAAGATGGTAAATTTCTTTCGTGTTACTCAGTCTTGTTGAAAAGTAGAAACCTCTCACATGTCTTCAAGTATGCTATATAACTGTAGTAGTTTAAAAACAAATTCTTTGAGTATCCTAATCAACATAACCAAAGTATCATGGTTTTACTTTAAACTTATAAAAATAATAGTAACATTTATTGCATTTGAATATCATAGCAGGCACCATTTCATGTGATTTGCATGCATTATCTCATAAAAATTACACAATTTATGTAGGTAACACATATTTTGCAGTTAAAGAGCATGAATCCCAGACTTGCCCACAGTTATATTGTTGAAAATTTGTGGAGTTCATTCATATCATGTTAGAAGTAAATGTTTACACCCAGTTATTCATTCATTTACCCATTCACCCATTCAGCAAATATATATTTTTCATGCATGGAGGGAGAAAAACTATGAAAAGCAAAGGAAATCAGGGCATGGGAGCACATGCCTACAATCCCAGCAACTCAGAAGGCTGAGGCAGAAGGATTGGAAGTTTGAGGCCAACATCATCATGTGTTGCACTCTTTAAATACTGGTGTTTGGTCAGACTACTTGCAATGTTTGATATCTTAATAAAGTTGGTATAGCATTACCATCATAAACTCTCAAATTTCCTTGTTTCTTTATTTTACTTCATCTTGAATCTTTGCCCCTCTTATGATAGGGATGCAACTTTGGTAGCTATTATCATATAGATGAGGGATTGGATGCCTCTGACCTGTGGGCCAAATTGAGTATGCTGTTTTGTAAGTACATTTTATTGGAACACAGCCATATTGATTTATGTATTGTCAAGACAAAATTGTTGGAACAGGAACATTCTGGCTCACAAAGGCTAAACTATTGGCTATCTGGCCCTCTGGAAAATTCTGTTGGCTTCTGATATAGAAATTACAAATTGTGAAAAATTTTTTTTTTTGTGATGAAAAAAGAAAGCTAGACAAGGTTATTGTTTGATGTTTAGCATGAATAGAATATGAGGTGCTCATTATACATTTAAATTTTTTGAGAGACGAATTTAATATTGTTTATTTTAAATTTCTATTTTGTCTATTGTATTTCATAAATTCATTCAGATTTATAGTACTTTGGTTATATGAATATGAAAATAAAATTTAAAAACCTAAGGGTTAGAAGAAACATACATCTACTGTGAATTAATCAGAAAGCATACACTTAGTGGAATTGCAATTCAATTAAATAGTTAAAAAACCCAAATAATACTAACGAACTTTTATAAGGCAAGTAGAGAAATGTAAATACTGAATATTTTTTATTTTTTTTTTTCTGTTGAAATTTTAAGTGTTATTCATTTTTATGTTTTTAAAAAGTCATTTTTTAGAGATACATACGAAGATATTTATAGATGAAATTTTATCATGTTGGGATTTGCTTCAAAAAATCTTGGCATATTCATGAGTGAGATTAACATTGTATTAGTAATTATTAAAGTAAATTGATGGGGTCATCATGCTATTATTCTCTGTATTGTTGTTACCTTAGTCCATTTGGGCTGCTGTAACAAAATGTCATAGACTAGAGCACTTATAAATAACAAAAATTCATTTCTGGTATTTCTAAGTCTGAGAAGTCCAAGATCAAGGAATCAGCAGATTTAGTACTTGGTGAGGGATAGTGTCTCTTGTATGGCACTTCCTTGCTGAGTTCTCACAGATGAAAAGACCAAGGTAGCCCTCTGGGCTTTTAACTCCATTCACAAGGGCTTTGCCTTCTTGCCCTTGTTACCTGCTCAAAAGACTCACCTCCTGATAACCATCCTAAAACTTTGGGGATTAAGATTTTAAAATATGATTTTTTTTTTTTTTGGCCTCACAAACACAAGGCCCTGGGTTCAATCCCCAGCACCACACACACACACACACACACACACACACACACACACAAATACACATATACACACACACACATATGTACATATATACATACAAATATATATATACACATATATATGTGTGTGTGTGTGTATATATATATATATATATATATATATATATATATGCTTTTTTGGTGGGGGGATGGATGTAAACATTCAGACCAAAGCAGTTATATATTTTGAAAATTTCTATAATAAAAAGTTAAAGAGTCAAATTCTTATTATTTAATTTTTCGTATGTTATTTCCAAATAAAGAAGCTCTTTATTTGCACCTTCTATCTATCAGCTTTGACTAATCAATAGTCTAATTTGTCTTTCTTCAATTTCATGTAGTTATGATAAACAAAGAAAATGATAGGTAAAAACAGAAATCAGTTTCTAAGTTCAAAGAAATAGCTATATTTTTCCTTCTGTATTTTTTCTTATCCAGAATAAGCATTTTGATCATTGGGGTCCCAGAGAATCCTTGAGAGCTTTTTGAGTCACTAAATTACACATTTTTAGCAATTATAGAACCATGGTGCTTTGAAAATGGGTGTTTCTTTTCATAAGATTATCATTCATGTCACCATTTTTGCCCAGGTAGCTCATTTCAGGTGTTTTGCTCAGTAAGCACTTCGGCTCAGCTTATTGAAAGTTTTAGTCATCCTACCTTAGTGCCGATCGCAGCAATTGTTGCAGCTTTGATAACACTTTAGACCTACTTCTGTGTAAATTAAGATGGGTGTAACACAAGGAAAGTGTTGTTCTCTAGTTGATTATTTAATATCTCTTCAATGTTCACTTAATACTTAGTATGCTTCAGGCACTGTTCCAATTTGAGATTTACTGATGAAAAAACACAGATCTCTACCTTTATGAAGATTATGGTATATAAGAGGGAGACACAAATAAACTAATGAATATAATATACAAATTTTATAGTATGTTAGGAGGTGCTAAAAATGCCATAAGAACAGCTTAAATTTATATCCAAGTTCCTATTTCAGTTATTTGAACTTTTGAATTTTATATGATAGTATTTCTTTGTAGCAGTTTTCATTTGGTATAAGAATAGGAAAAATTTTTCTAAGAATCCTTTAGAATTTTTAATTAAAAATCTAAATTTGAAGAGATAGAGGTACAAATATTCTTGTTGGCCCTCTCTCTCCTTTCTTTTTCGGATACTGTAGACTTCGTGCCCACCTTCATGTGTATCAGAAAACAGTGGGATTAACTGGTTTGTCATTGGAAACATTTGGATATGTTCTGAGGGTCTACTAAGCTTTTTATTTTGTCAGTTGGTTATGGCTCTTTTATAAACAGTTGGATCTTAAAGCTTCAATATGTGTTACTCTGAGTTTTTAGTGTTGAAATGATTAGAAGAATAGAAACAAAAAATAGAGAACGGGGAACTAACAAGCAAGTAGAAGCTCTAGGAGTCCATTACTAGCTGGATGAGATCTTTAATAAATTGGCTGTGGAAAAAGAAATGATTAATTATGCTCACTGCTCATGATTACTATTTGCTTAGTCACATTTTTGGGGGTTTGGGAGTAATTATCCTGCATGCTGTTTGAAATTTTGAAAATGAATCTTTTACAGTAATCTAGTAATATTGTACTATTCACTTTGTTAGGTTAAAACTTGCAGTTTAGCTGAAAAACTACTTTTGGGGTATAACAGTACTTTACTCACCACAGAAAAAATGATTTTTTGGGTTCTATATTTTTGTATAATCAAGACTGAGAAATGTAAGCATATCTTATTGTGTTTGGGCATCTCAGGATGTGTCTTATTATTTTGGGTGTGTCCTGGTATTCTACTGGGCAGGAACACCAAATCTGAAGACATTCACTTAATCAGACTCTTAACCTGATTAAATAGATCTTGTGAAACAAACTCAGAACCATGTTGATCCAAAATAAATCTTCATATTTTCTACCATGAAGTAAACTCTTTTAAATTTTTATTATGTTGATTTTTTTCTGATTTTTACTTGTTAATTATTGCAAATGAGCAAAAATTTTAAAGAAATTTGAACATAGTCATCTGTTGGCCTAGGACCAGATTTCCTTAACATGACTCCCAAAGCGCAAGAAATAAAAGCACGAATAAATGATTGGGATAGAGTCAAACTAAAAAGCTTCTTCTCAGCAAAGGAAACAATCAGCAATGTGAAGAGAGAGCCTTCAGAGTGGGAGAAAATCTTTGCCACGCACACTTTGGACAGAGCACTAATCTCCAGAATCTACCAAGTACTCAAAAATCTTTACACCAAGAACACCAATAACCCAATCAATAAATGGGCCAAGGAAATGAACAGACACTTTACAGAGGAAGATCTACAAGCAATCAGCAGATTTATGAAAAAATGTTCAACATCACTCGTTATAAGAGAAATGCAAATCAAAACCACCTTAAGATTTCATCTTACCCCAATTAGAATGTCTTTTATCAAGAACACAGGCAACAACAGGTGTTGGCGAGGATGTGGGGAAAAGGGTACACTCTTACATTGCTGGTGGGAGTGCAAGTTGGTGCAGCCACTCTGGAAAGCAGTGTGGAGATTCCTTAGAAAACTTGGAATGGATCCACCATTTGACCCTGCTATCCCACTCCTTGGCTTGTACCCAAAGGACTTAAAATCAGATTGCCTCAGTGATGCAGCCACATCAATGTTCATAGCTGCTCCATTCACAATAGCTAGATTATGGAAACAACCTAGATGCCCTTCAGTAGATGAATGGATAAAGAAACTGTGGTATATATACACAATGGAATATTACTCAGCTATAAATAAGAATAAAATTATGATATTTGTAGGTAAATGGATGATGTTGGAAACTGTTATGATAAGTGAGATCAGCCAATCCCATAAATCCAAAAGTCGAATGGTCTCTCTGATAAATGAATGATGATGCATAATGTGGGGGGGAAAGATGGTAAGAATGGAGGAAAGATAGCTAGCATAGAGGGAAGGGAGGGGTGGGG
>JAJEJO010001627.1:24277-36769 GCA_020662805.1 Glaucomys volans | reverse complement strand
CAAAGAACCAACTTTTTGTTTTGTCAATTTTTTGAATTGTTTCTTTTTTTTCAATTTCATTGATTTCAGCTCTGATTTTGATTATTTCCTGTCTTCTATTACTTTTGGTGTTGAACCATTCCTCTTTTTCTGGGGCTTTGAGATGTAAGGCTAGATCGTTGAGTTGTTGACTATTCTTTTCTTGAATGCACTCAATGCAATGAATTTTCCTCTTAGTACTGCTTAGTAGTGTCGCAGAGATTTTGATATGTTGTATCATCATTCTCATTTACCTCTAAGAATTTTTTTATCTTCTCCCTGATGTTTTCTGTTATCCATGCTTCATTCAATAGCATATGATTTAGTCTCCAGTTGTTGGAGTATTTTCTGTTTTTTCTTTTGTCATTGATTTCTAATTTCATTCCATCTTGATCCAGTAGAATGCAAGGTAGTATCTCTACTTTTTTGCATTTACTAAGGGCTGCTTTGTGGCATAACATATGGTCTATTTTAGAGAAGGAGCCTTTTGCTGCTGAGAAGAAAGTGTATTCACTCATTGATGAATGGAATATTCTATATATGTCTGTTAAGTCTAAGTTATTCATTGTGTTATTGAGTTCTATGGTTCTTTGTTTAGGTTTTGTTTGGAAGATGTATCCAGTGGTGACAGTGGTGTGTTAAAGTCACCCAGAATTACTGTGTTGTGGTCTATTTGCTTCCTGGAATTGAGAAGGATTTGTTCGATGTACATGGATGGGCCATTGTTTGGGGCATAAATATTTATGATCATTATGTCTTCTTGATTTATGGTTCCCTTAAGCAGTATGTAATGTCCTTCTAACTTCGGCTTGAAGTCCACTTTATCTGATTTAAGGGTGGAAACCCCTGCTTTTTACTAAGACTTTGTACATGATAGGTTTTCTTCCCATCCTTTCACCTTTAGTCTGTCAATGTTCTTTTCTAAGAGATGAGTCTCTTGAAGGCAGTATATTGTTGGATCTTTCTTTTTGATCCAGTCTGCCAGTCTATGTCTTTTGTTTGACAAATTTAGACCATTAACATTCAGAGTTATTATTGAGATATGATTTGTGTTCCCAGTCATTTTGGCTTAGATTTGCTTTTTAATGTGACTTGGTTTCTCCTTTAATTGACTTTTCTTTTAGGATAGTTCCTCCCTTTGATGACTTACATTGTTGTTCGTTTTTTCCACATGGAATATCTTGCTGAGAATGTTCTGTAGTGCAGGCTTTCTATGTGAAATTCCTTTAACTTTTGTTTGTCATGGAAGGATTTTATTTCATTTTCAAATCTGTAGGTTAGCTTTGCTGGATATAGGATTCTTGGTTGGCAGCCATGTTCTTTCAGAGCTTGAAATATATTGTTCCAGTCCCTTCTAGCTTTAAGGGTCTGGGCTGAGAAATCTGCTGATATCCTTATTGGTTTCCCCCTATATGTAATCTGATGCTTTTCTTTCACAGCCTTTAAAAATCCTATCTTTGTCCATTAGGCATTTTCAGTTTAATGTGTCTTGGTGTGGATCTGCTGTAATTTTGTGCATTTGGTGTTCTGAAAGTCTCCTACAGTTGAGTTTCCATTTCATCCTTCAGGTTTGGGAAATTTTCTGATATTATTTCATTGACTAGGTTGTTCATTCCTTTGGTTTGTATCTCTGTGCCTTCCTCAATCCCAATAATTCTTAAATTTGGTCTTTTCGTGATATCCCATAGTTCTTGGAGGTTCTGTTCATGATTTCTTACCATCTTCTCTGTTTGGGCAACTTTATTTTCAAGATTCAATGTTTTGTCTTCATTGTCTGAGGTTCTGTCTTCTAAGTGATCTAGTCTGTTAGTGATGCTGTCCATTGAGTATTTAATTTGGTTTATTGTTTCCTTCATTTCAAGGATTTCTATTTGGTTCTTTTTCAGAATATCTCTTTGTTGAGGTGATCTTTTGTTTCCTGCAGTTGCTCTTTCAGCTGCTTATTGGAATGGTCAATCATTGCCTGCACTTGATCTCTTAACTCATCATTTGCTTCTCTGAACATTTTAATCATGTATATTCTGAACTCCTTTTCTGGCATTTCTTCTACCATGCTGTCATTGGATTCTATTAGTGTAGAATCTTGGTTTGTTTGGAACACTTTCCTCCCTTGTTTTTTCATGTTGTTCATGTATCTTCCCCTCTAGCAGTGCAGCTCTAGGGTATTATAGTTTCTGCCCTATAGGCTTATAGTGACCCTATAGTTTTCCGAAACCTCTTCTTTAAGGGGGGAATCAATATTAGCAACACCCAGTACAGACAATATGCAGCTGTAAACCAAATAGCCCCTATGAAGACTATTGTTACAGTAGTCTTTTTGTTACAATATTGTTACATTTGTCATAATAAACAGAGAAGGTGAGTTCAATTATTATCTACAGTATAACAAACAAATTTGCAATGAGGACTGCAGTTTCTAATGGAGGAAGAAGAGGATGGGGAGGGGTGTAGGATGTAACTGTTAACAGTGTAAGAAAAGAGTATGAAGAAGTTCTAGATCATAGGAAGAGTGAAAGTGTAGTCAGAAGAAGTTGGCTGTTAGCATGAGACAAGTGAGAAAAAGCCCTTGAGGAAAGAGTTAAACAGAAGCAAGAAAAGCAGAGAGCAAGAGAAAGCAGAAACAGAAGCAGAAAGCAGAGAGCAAGAAAAGTGAAGAAATAGAACTTTAAAAGCTATCACAAAGGAGAAAAAAAAATCTCCACTATAACCTGTCATATACTATTCAAACCTCCCAGTCTTCAGTAGCCTGAGGCATGAGAGGTACCTGACAATGAGCTTCCAGTCTCCAGGAGACATCTCAGGATGGAATTTGCCCCACCTAATGACAGTTTCCACTTCCAGGATAATCCAAGATGGCTGCACTGGCTTCCAAATGTGTTGGCAAATGAGGAGATGCAGCACAGTGTGTGGGCACCGAGACTATGTGGGGTGCAGTCGGTCAGGCTGGGCCCCTGAAGGTGGTGTGCTGTCAGTCAAGCTGGGGGTCCTGGAGGCAGGGTACTGTCAGTCGGGCTGGTGGTCCTGCAGCTACTGGCTTTTTTTTTTTCCCCCAATATGGCGGCAGCCACGAGTAACCAATCCTGCGGGTACTGTGATGGTGAACTTCCAGGCAATAGCAGGCAGCTGGCGATCCACTGACAGTCTGCAGGCTCCACAGGCTACTGGTGGACGATCTGTAGATCAACCTCTGTTGGTGGGCAATCCATATGTTGTTTTTTTTGCCTTTTTGATAATAGCCATTTAATTGAGATGAGATGATATATCATTGTGGTTTTGTTTTGTGTTTTTCTGATGATTATTGATATTATGCATTTTTCCAATTTTGTTTGTTGATTTTAGTCTTATTCTGTTGTAGTCAAAGAAAATACTGTGTGTCCTATCATATGGCCTAGACTAGAGAATGTTTCATGTGCTAATGAGAAGTATATGTATTCTTACTGGTTAGATGGAAGTTCTGTAGATGAATCAGACCATTTGGTCTGCAGGGTAGATTAACTCCAATGATTTTTTATTGATTTCCTGTTGGGATGATCTGTCACTCAAAGTGGAGTGCTGAAGTCCCCAACTAGTACTGTATTGAAATCTATTTCTTCCTTTAGATAATATTTGTTGTATATGTTGGGGTACTCGGTTTAGGATGCATATGTCTTTGTAATTGCTATATCCTCTTGCTTAATTGATTCAGTTTTTATTATATATTGAAATACTCCTTTATCTCTTTTCTGACATTTTTTTTTCATTTTTTCTTTTACAAATTTTGACTTAAAATTAGTTTTATCTCCCCTAAGGATAGCTTCTGCTCACTTTTGTTTTTCTTTGTTGTTGGATGTATCTTTACTCTCTTTCACTTTGATTCTGAGTGTGTTATTACTGGTGAAGTGAATCTCTAGTAGGCAGCGTATCATTGGGTCTTGTATTTTTATTCATTTCACCAGTCTATGTATTTTGATTAGAGAATTTAATCTATTTGCATTAAAGGTTATTATTGATAGGTAAGAACTTACTCCTGTACTTTTTTTTTATTTTCTGATTATTTGTATATTGTTCATTCCCTTCTCCTCTTTAATTGTGTATCCTTATGGTGTGGTGGTTTTCTGTGGTGATAAGGTTTGATTCTTTTTTTGTGTATATGTGTGTATATTTGTGTGTGTGTGTGTGTGTGTGTGTGTGTGTATCTGTTTTACCAGTGAGTTCTAGTCTTTTATATGTTTTTATGATGGTAATTATTATCGTTTTGCTCCTAAATGTAGTGCTCCTTTAAGTCTTTCTTGGGAGACTGGTCTTTAGTGATAATTCCCTCAGGTTTTGCTCACTTGGTAAGGATGGTCTCCTTCATTTCAGAAGGATGGGGGTTTTTGGCTATAGTATTCTTGGTTGACAGTTTTTTCATTTCAGGATCAAGCATTTTGTTCCTTTTCCATCTGTCCTGTAACGTGCTTACTGAGAGAACTCTTGTTAGTCTAATGGGGATTCCCTTATATGTGACTTGATGTCATCTTTTCTCTTGCTATTTTTGTCTTTGACTTAATGACAGGCAGTTTAAGTACAATATGCCTTGAAGATCTTCTATTTTGGTTGAATTCCTGAATATCTGGATATTCATATTTCTTTCAAGGCTTGGGAAATTTTTAGCTATTATTTGATTAAATAGGTTCTCAATTCCTTTTTACTTCTCTTTTTCTTCAGGAACTCTAATAATGTGAATATTTGTTTGCTTAATAGTGTAGCATAGTCCTGTTATTTTTTATTCTTTTTGTTTGTGTCTCTGTTTTTATTTGTTTATTTATTTTGGAGTCCTGGGAATCAAACACAGAGCTTTTTGCACATGCTGGGTAAACACTCTACCAGTTCTACAGCCCCAAGCTTTATTTTCATTTTTTGCAGTGCTGTGAATTGAACCAAGGCCTTGCCTTGTGCATGCTAGGCAAGTGCTTTTACCACTAAACTACATCTCCAGCCCTATGCATTTATTTCTTTTTTAAACGCAACTGAGTTATTTCAAAACACACATTTTCAATTCAGAAATTATTTCTTTTTCTTGGTCTAGTCTGTGTGTGCATGTGTGTGTGTGTTGGAATTGAGCCCAGGGCCTCTTGTGTCCTAGACAAGTGCTCTACCACTGAGCTAACGGTCTCAAATGTATTTTGTATTTCATTGATTAAATTCTTTAGCTCTAAGATTTCTGTTTTTTAGAAAAATGATTTCTACTTCTTTGTTAAATTTTTCATTCAGTTCGTGAATTGTTTTCCTTATTTTGTTGAATTATCTACCTATATTTTCTTGCATCTTACTAAATTGACTTAGGATCATTATTTTAGATTCCTTTTCATGCATTTAAGAAGTTTCCTTCATATGAGGGTCTATTTCTGGAAAGTTGTTGTGTTTCTTTGGTGGTGTCCTCTTCCTTGTTTTTTCACGCTGCTTGTGTCCTTATGTTGATGTCTGCACATGTGGTTTAACAGTTGCATCTCTCAGTTTTCTGGAGTAGCTTTCATCACAAAAGACCTTTTTGTTTAGGTGCTTGTTGAGCAGGTGCTTGGACTTTGCCTTTGGTTCTAAGTATATGCTAAAGTATAGCTTTTGTATGATTTCTTCAGCTGCAGTCCACCTCAGTGGAGTCTGCAAGTGCCTCAATGATTTATCTTGCATGTGTTCTGGAGGTAATGGTGTGACTTTGCAGTGGTCCTGGACCATCAGGGATTCATGCCCTCAGAGCCTATGGAGGTGAATGTTAATGGCAGTTGCACCAGCTTTGACACTGAGGTCACCAGCTACAGAGGGGCATGTCCTGAGGCCCTGCAGAGGCAAGCACTGATGGTGTTTTACTTTCCAGCAATGGCAGCTGTGATCCTGGGGTATAGGCCATGACACTGGGGATATTGTCTATGGAGGGGTGCTTTGACAGTTTGATTAAAATGTGGGTTGGGGTAAGTCTCTCAAACTATCCTCCTTTGGGAACTTTTTGAATCTCTTGGATGTTTATATTCTCACTTTCATCAAATTTGGTGAGTTTTCAACCATTATTTATTCAAATTCACTTTCTTCCCTTTCATTCTCTTCTTTTAGGACTCCACAAATATGTATATTTGCAAATCTATGCAAGGGCTCCAGTCAGACCAGAAAGTTTCTCAGAGGTTGTTTTTTTCTTTCCATGATTTTTTACCCCCTTCCCTTCCCTTCCCTTCCCTTCCCTTCCCTTCCCTTCCCTTCCCTTCCCTTCCCTTCCATTCCCTGCCCTGCCCTGCCCTGCCCTTCCTTTCCCTTCCCTTCCCTTCCCTTCCCTTCCCTTCCCTTCCCTTCCCTTCCCTTCCCTTCCCTTCCCTTTTCATTCCCTTCCCTTTTCATTCCTCCTTCTCTCATGTTCTGTGATCCAAAACAGTCTTGCCTGCAAGTAGTTGCTAATACAATAGAGGAAGGGATGAACTGTTTTAGTTCTAGTTCACTCTTTCTGTGAGGGTAAATAGCCCTTCAAATCCCCAGCTTACTGTGAGGAGTTTCTACTATAATATTCTCCACAGTTTTTTGTTTTAAATTAAAGTTTATTCTTAAATCTGCAAGACTCTAAGACAATACTTCATTCTATCTGTAGGTGGCAAAATATGTTAAAGCAGGAAATCCTGATATTTAAATAGAAATGGAATCAATGGTCTCTATCATCTCAGACCCAAGGAATGGCTTACTTTTCCCCCAGATTTCTTAATTCTGACTGTGGCCAGGGGCCCTTCCCCGTGACCTTCATTCACTTTTAGCTCCTCAAGTTTCTTCTGTTCCTCTTTTTGTTTGTGCTTAAAAATCTTACCTTCCTCATCTGTTTCCTTGGCTTGCTTCTTGGCCTGTTTCAGGGTCTTTTAAGTGCTACCTTTGTAGCCAGATGTGACCTCTGCTGCCCCTAGCCTACACCTTGCTACTCAAAACTTTCCACCTTCAGTGTGTCCTTTTCCTTGGTATTTAATAAAACCTTGGTATGCTAGTTGCGGCAAATGCTCATAGTACAAAAATAGCATTAGTCCTTGGTTTATTCCCCAGAATTTGGTTGCATATTTTGTATAAGGGTTTTAATGCTTAAAAACATGGTATTTTTCATTTGTATCCACCATTTTTAACAATGTCCAGTGAGAGATTTACTCTGAATAACTTAGTCTGCTCTCGTAAGAAAACTCCAGTAACCTCTTCAGTGTTATGTTCTTGACTGCAATTTCTTTTATCAACTAGATCTAATTTGGTATTGAAATCTGCATATCAGATTTAAAATTTTTGATATATATGTTGTATAACTTAACAAATGTAATTTACTTTGATTAGAATATAGAATATTGTTATATAATTTATTGTTTAATGTATTATATAACAAATATTACATAATATTCATATATGTATATTATATATATATACTATATAATACATTATATAATATGTATATTGTTAATGTATTATATAACATAATATTCTACATTAGAAACCTATTTGCTGATTCTTCAAATCTGTGTGGTCATTTCATCATTTTTGCTCTTTAGTGATATTTTTAATATCTTCCTTCTATTTTTCATGTTCTGTACTTTGATTATTTTAGAATCTGAGGTCTTTTTAGGTTAGACTATACTTTCTGGTATTTGACTGGCTTATATTCTTCTATTCTTGGTGGTTTATTTCTCATGTGTTTTGTGAATTTTTAAACTATATTAGTTGAAACATGGAATTATTTGAGGTCTTGGTAATTTAAGGGTTGTGTGTTTTTTTCAGGGCATATTTGCACTTGTATGTGGAGACCTTATAAAAGCATTGCCACACTGTGCTACCTCCCCACCCCTTTTCCAGGTCACACACATAATATGAATTCTCCTCTAAGATGTTTGAATACCATCCTCACTTAAAAAATTTCTGGGGAAACTTTTTCTCCCTTACGTCTAGAATCAAGGCTGAGACTTGAAACTTCTTATATCATAATATGTGGTAGCTTCCCTCCTTCCCACTTTTTTGGGTATATCTATTGAGGTTTATCTCCTTTTTTGATGATAATCTCCAGTGTGTTTTCTAATACTGCATTATCTCCAGGTTATCTCTTGTCTCCTATGTACAGACACATACAAAACCAGAGTTGGAGGTAATATGAATCAATAGATGCCCCTGGGTTGCATCTGCCTTCAGGACTCACTTGTCTAGGCTTGATCTTTTTCTTAATTTTTTGACCTTGGTTATTTTTCTTATTCTCTTACTGTGTAAGGGTACATCAAAAAGTCTTTTTAAAAACCCTTAATTCAACTTTCCTAAGGTTTTATTATTATTTTTTTCTTCTGGAAAGTCTGCTTAGGATATCTCATTTGTCCCATTACCCTAATAAATCTCAAATGTTATTTTTTAATGTTTCTTTTATAGGATTCAGTTTAGCTGCATTTAAAAGAAACAAGAGGAAACTAGAACTGGCAGAAAGGGTGGAAACAGATTTCATTCAACTCAAGAAAAGAAGACAATCAAGTGAAAAGGTCAGGAGGTTTTTGAAATATTAATTTATGTATAATAATGATATTGCTAATCTGCATTTAGATGTGTAAGCTTTAGAACAGTACTGCCCTGTTAAACTATATGATGTGCAACATAGGTACTTTTAAGCTTTATAGTAGCTACATTATGAAAGTAAAAAGGTACAAGTGAAATTAATTTTAATAATATATTTTACTTAAATCAGTGAATCTAAAATATTAATTTGAATTATAACCAGTGGAAAAATTAATAATGAGCTGTTTTACACTTTATTAGGTATTAAGTTTTTGAAACTAGTCTGTCTATATTTTATACATTAAAATTTTGACCTGAGTTTCATTGGAAATATTTGATCTATGTTTATATTTCTTAAATATCAACTGTTGAAAAAGTAGATTTACATATCTAGTTATTCTGGACATACTTAAAATGTCCTGATAGTTGAACTGAATGTTTTAAAAATTAAATTAATTAAAATTTAATTCAATTAAAAATTCAGTATCTTATTTCTCCTTGTTTGATCTTAACTGATCAATAGCGACATGTGACTCATGGCTACTGATTTAGTCCTTACAGTTTTAGATAGAGATTCTTAATATGGTTGTTCAGAGAGTTGGCTGTTAAGTATAAAGAAATGTATGTATATTGGATTCATGTAGATTATTTTATGTACTCCAATATCATGTCTCTGTTCTTTTTTTCTGATACACTCTTTGTTTGCATTTCATGTGACAGTGTGCTATCATGAATTCAAGTATGGCATTCTTTACATGCTTTTAAGAGTAGAAAGAAATTGAAAATCATAGCATTTTTGCTCATTCTATGTCTTGAAGGTTCATTAACACGTAGATCGTGATGGGTATCTGAGGTCATGGAGTCATTTGCTCTACCTTAGAATCTCATTAATAGGGATTCTGTATCATTCTGTATTAACTAGTTCTTCTATAATGGTTCATATACTGATTTATGCTATCATAGTTTTATATTGTTTAACTGTATGTAAATGAATAAGTCACCTCTCATAGTAATAATTATTTTCTCACTATGTTGCTACATGGGACAGTCAGTTTGGTCCATATCTCTCTATTTTTCTGCTATAGAAAATTAGGAATTTAGGAGGCAAATGAACAAATTAATAAACAGATCCTGATGAAAGTGAATAGTAGTGTGGTTCTACTTCTTGGGTTTCTCCATGTCATATGATATCCAAGTGAACAAATTCAGGACTTTTTTTGCCCCTAAAATATTGTGATAAAATTTGCATACAGTGAGCAATTTCATCACTTTTCATAAATGTATACATCCATGTAATTGAAAGACCTGTCAAGATAGGGAAATTTCCAATTCTTTTGTGTTTCCTTCTAGTCAATTTCTAACCTCTGTAGGCAGCTGCTGTTCTAATTTTTATCACTAATAGATGTAATGGTTTGAACTTTATATAAATGGAATCATAGAGATGTACTCTTTTCTGTTTGGCTTCTTTCACAAAATGTTTTTGAGATGTTGTATCACTGATTCATTCTTTTTTACTATGAAGTAATATTCTCTACAGTGAATATACTGTAATTTGATTATTTTGTTGAAGGTTTGGTTTGTTCCTAGTTTTTCACTATTATTAATAAAGCTGCTATGAAACTTAGAGTTTTTTTGTGGACATCAGCTGAAGATTTTTATGCATCGAGATAGCACTGCGTCTCATACAGAATATCTTAAGCTGGTCTGAATTCAAATGGTTCATTTTTTTCATTCAGGAAATGATACTATTCTAGGTAGTAAGAAAACAGTGCTGAACAAGATGGAGAAAGTTCATGCTCCAGCAAGACTTTATGTTTTAGTGGACAGAGACATAAACATAAAATCACATAATTAAGATTGATTCCATGTTTGGTAACCATTATGAAGGGAGAAGGGAAAAAACCAGAATCCTGTAATATAATAACTTGGATTTGAGAAAGCCTGAAGACAGATTTGCTTAATGTGATGAATAGGATCTCCATTGAGGTGTTAATATTTGTGGTGACATGTGAAAATTAAAACTGAATTTTATCTGACATGGTGGCACATAGATATAATCACAGTGACTTGGAAGACTGAGGCAGTAGGACCACATGTTTGAGGCCAGCCTCAACAACTTATTGAGGCCCTGAGCAACTTAGTGTGATCCTGTCTCAAAATAAAAAATAGGACTGGGAATGTAGCTCAGTGGCAGAGTGCCTCTGAATCCAATCCCCAGTATGTGCATAGGTATATATACATGCATGTATGTATGTAAGTACCTAACTGACTACCTAAATACTGAGTTCTGTGAACCCTCAGTGGAAAAAAGTTACAGGAAGAATGAGCTGCATGTGTAGAGGCCCTGATGGGGATTTAACATATTGGAGAAAAGGAGAGGACAGTTGATATGCTTAAAACATAGGGGTAAATTAAGAATGGTATGAGATGAAGCCGAAGAGATGGAAATGGGCTAGTGCTTTTGGGATCTGGAAGTTCATGAGAAGGAGTTTCAGTTTTATTTAAAGAATTTTGGATAATAATGAAAGAGTTTTTAAAGCAGAGAAGTAGTGCTGTCTCATTCATGTTTTAGAAGGTTCTCTGAGGCTACTACTACATGGGAATCTGTCAAAAGGGGAGGCAAAATAGAAATTGAGGGACTAGTTAGGAAGTTATTACCTTTGGGAGAAGATGGTAACTTGGACTGTGGGTAATAGAGATGGAGATGGAGAGAAGCAAATAGATTCAGGATTTATTATGAGGGTTTCTAGAAAGACAGAAATAATTGATACTTTAGATAATTGGCAAGGAAGAGGAAAAGATTTTAGCTTGAGTAAGTTGGACATGCCTTTTAGTAAAGTAAGGTGGTCTGGGAAGTATGGCTTATTGATAGAAGTGGGAAGTGGAAATGAAGACTCATCTCCATTTAATGGACTTAGATTTACCAGTGCTTTCCATTTTCATGTAAATCATATTAACTGATGCCAACAACACTGTAAATACCCAGAGCCAATAAACTACCTTTTATTATGCTGGGCTCTTCTAATCCTTTCAGATGAATTAAATGCCATTGTGCTTGTTGCTTTTTATTAATGTAATTACAGAATGCATTAGGTCTCGTGTAAGATGATGAATAGTGAGTTTAAAAAGAGTTGTCTGAAAAGAACTAAGGGTTACCTGAACATTAAAAAAGTGGTCTGTTTGAAAAATAACTTTGAAAAAGCAGAGTTGTAATTTCAAAAATCACTGTAGAATTAAGTATGGGGCAAGTCAGCTGTAAAAGACTGAGAAAAGTCATAAAAATCTGGATGCACTCTGCATTTAGAGTGCTTTGTTAGTGTCTTTATCTTGTTCTGCTTTAGGTAATGTGAGATTTGAAATCATTGGATGATTCTCAAGAGTTATTTCCACCCTTTTTCTCCCTGATCAGTCTACAATCCATTAATGATATAGTTTATGTGAGAAAGATGATATGGAACAGTATCTGTAGGACCACATTCAAAGAAAAGGCTTTGGTTCTATAAGAAAAAATTGACTCGTGAATGATCTTGTGTGTTTTAAACAGTAAGAAAATGTTCAAGGTATTTTGTTAGTGTAGCTATCCATCAGTGTGACAAAATCAACTTATAAGGAAGAATGGTTTATTTCACAGTTTTAGATGCTTCAGTCCATATTGCACTGGGTTGTTGCTTTTGGGTAGTACAGTATGGTGGGGGCACATGGTAGGGGAAATAGCTCACCTCATGACAGTCAGGAAGTGAAGAGAAAGAAGGGGTCAGGGTCCCATTATCTCTCTTGCCCCCAGTGAAATAACTTCCTTCTACTAGGGCTATCTCTTAAAAGTTCTACTACCTACCCAAAATGTCACAAACTTTCAGCTGAGTCTTTAACACATGCACCTTTGGAAGACACTTATCAAAACCATGGCAGGTATTTTATTTATTTATTTTTTAATGATTCTCTGCTTCACCTAATAACTTTTCAACCTTTGAAAAATTTAAC
>JAJEJO010001627.1:0-11763 GCA_020662805.1 Glaucomys volans | reverse complement strand
GTATCAGGGTGTTATTAGCTTCATAGAATGAGTTTGGAAGGGTTCCCTCCTCCTCTATTTCATGAAAAACTTTGAGGAGTATTGGAATGAGCTCTTCTTTGAAGGTCTTGTAGAACTCGGCTGTGAATCCATCTGGTCCTGGACTTTTCTTTGTTGGTAGGCTTTTGATGACTTCTTCTATTTCATTGCTTGAAATTGATCTATTTAAGTTGTATATGTCCTCCAGATTCAGTTTGGGTGGCTCATGTGCCTCTAGGAACCTGTTGATGTCTTCCAGGTTTTCTACTTTGTTGGAGTATAAATTTTCAAAGTAGCTTCTTATTATGTTTTGTATTTCAATTGTGTCTGTTGTAATATTTCCATTTCCATCATAAATTTTATTAATTTGGAGTTTCTCTCTCCTTCTCTTCGTTAGTGTGGCTAAGGGTTTATCAATTTTGTTCATTTTTTCAAAGAACCAACTTTTTGTTTTGTCAATTTTTTGAGTGGTTTCTTTTGTTTCAATTTCATTGATTTCAGCTCTGATTTTGGTTATTTCCTGTCTTCTGCTACTTTTGGTGATGATCTGTTCCTCTTTTTCTAGGGCTTTGAGCTGTAGTGTGAGATCATTGATTTGTTGACTTTTCATTCTTTTATTAAATGCACTCCCTGCAATAAATTTTCCTCTTAGCACTGCTTTCATAGTGTCCCAGAGATTTTGATATGTTGTATCTTTGTTCTCGTTGACCTCTAAGAATCTTTTAATTTCCCCCCTAATGTCTTCTGTTATCCATGCATCATTCAATAGCATATTATTTAATCTCCAGGTCTTGGAGTAGTTTCTGTTTTTAACTGTATCATTGATATCTAATTTCATTCCATTATGATCTGATAGTATACAAGGAAATATCTCTATGTTTTTGTATTTGCTAAGAGTAGCTTTGTGGCACAACAGATGGTCTATTTTAGAGAAGGAACCATGAGCTGCTGAGAAGAAAGTGTATTCGCTTTTTGATGGATGAAATATTCTATGTATGTCTGTTAAGTCCAAATTAGCGATTGTGTCATTGAGTCCTATGGTTTCTTTGTTCAATTTTTGCTTGGAAGATCTGTCCATTGGTGAGAGAGGAGTGTTAAAGTCCCCCAGTATTATTGTGTTTTGGTCTATTTGGTTCCTGAAATTGAGAAGGATCTGATTGACATACATCGATGCACCATTGTTTGGTGCGTAAATATTTATGATTGTTATGTCTTGCTGATTTATGCTTCCTTTAAGCAGTATGAAATGTCCTTCTTTATCCCTTCTGACTAACTTTGGCTTGAAGTCTGCTTTATCTGAAATGAGGATGGAAACTCCTGCTTTTTTACTCAGTCCATGTGCATGGTATGTTTTTTCCCAACCTTTCACCTTTAGTCTGTGGGCATGTTTTCCCATGAGATGCATCTCTTGAAGGCAGCATATTGTTGAGTCTTTCTTTTTAATCCAATCTGCCAGTCTATGTGTTTTGATTGATGAGTTTAGGCCATTTACATTCAGGGTTATTATTGAGATATGACTTGTATTTCCTGCCATTTTAGCTTTTTTGGGGGTTTTAGCTTAACTTTGTTTCTCCTTTGGTTGACTCTTTCTTTAGGGTAGTTCCTCCCCATGTTGACTGAGATTGTTGTTTTTTGTTTCTTCCTCTTCGAATATTTTGTTGAGAATGTTCTGTAGGGCAGGGTTTCTCTTTGTGAATTCTTTAAGCTTGTGTTTATCATGGAAGGATTTTATTTCATCATCAAATCTGAAGGTAAGTTTTTCTGGGCATAAGATTCTTGGTTGTCATCCGTTTTGTTTCAGAGCTTGAAATATGTTGTTTCAGGCCCTTCTTGCTTTTAGGGTCTAGGCTGAGAAATCTGCTGATATGCGTATTGGTTTCCCCCTGTAGGTAATCTGATGATTTTCTCTCGCAGCCCTTAAAATTCTATCTTTGTTTTGTATGTTAGGTATTTTCATTATAATGTGCCTTGGTGTGGATCTGTTGTAATTCTGTGCGTTTGGTGTCCTGTAAGCCTCTTGTAATTGATTTTCCATCTCATTCATCATATTTGGGAAATTTTCTGATATTATTTCATTGAAGAGATTATTCATACCCTTGGTTTGTATCTCTGTGCCTTCCTCAATCCCAATAACTCTTAAATTTGGTCTTTTCATGATGTCCCATATTTCTTGGAGGTTTCGTTCATGATTTCTCACCATCTTCTCTGTTTGTTCGACTTTGTTTTCAAGATTAAATATTTTGTCTTCATTGTCTGAGGTTCTGTCTTCCAAGTGATCTATTCTGTTAATTATGCTTTCTATTGAGTTTTTAACTTGGTTTATTGTTTCCTTCATTTCCTTGTTTCCTTCAAGGATTTCTGTTTTTTTTTTTTTTCTGAGAACTTCTATCTCTTTATTGAAATGATTTTTTGCTTCCTGTAATTGCTCTATTAGCTGATTATTCATAGCCTGAATCTGCTCTCTCATCACATCATTCTCTTCTCGGATCATTTTAATTATGAACATTCTGAACTCCCTTTCTGCCATTCCTTCTACCACGCTGTCTTTGGGTTCTCTTGATATATCATCTAGGATTGTTTGGGACACTTTCTTCCTGTGTTTTCTCATGTTGCTCGTGTATCTTCCCCTCTAGAAGTGCAAATCAGAGGGATTGTGGTTTTCCTGTAAAGACTTAAAGTGTCCCTGCAGATTTCCAGTAATTCACCTGATGTTTGAGAGGTGCTTGATCAAGCAGTGACCCAAGAAAGCTGCTGTCCCACTTCCTCAAGGTTGGGAATGATCAGTGCTTCTGGGCAGAGGCAGCTTGGTGTTGATAGACAATCATATACAGCAAGGTGCTAGACCCCGGGCCAGTGTGTGGACCTGGGAACTAGACCACATTAGGATGGGGGCACAGAACCATGCTCAGTGATGGAGACACTGGGCTTGAGAGCCCAGGCAGGCCTGAGCTCCTCGCTGGGGGCTCAGTTGTTGGCAGGTGGTCGCTGTCTTCCAGGGAAGCTGTAAAATAGCGCTGAAGGGTCCAAACTCCCCACTGGAGCCAGCGACTTCAGCCCCTCCATACCAGACCTCCCCAGGAGACTCAGCGCAGTGGCTTAGAAGCCTGGAGCTCAGCTCCAGGTGGTTGCCCTCTGCCAGGGAAGCTGCAAAATGGCGCCGAAGGGTCCAAACTCACTGCCGGAGCCTCATGTTTTATTTTGAGACAGGGCCTCACTAAGTTGCTGAGGCTGGCTTTGTACTTGTGAGCCTTCTCCTTTAGCCTCTCAAGATGCTGGGATTACAGGTGTGCACCACAATGTCTCTGCTTTATTCTAGTATGTCACAGTGGGCTTAGAAAAGCACCCATGTAGTAGTCATTTAAATAAACATAGCATTCTAGAAGGAATTGGAAATTGCATGACTGAATTCAGTTAACTCTATATCCAGTCTCATTCATTTAGCTCTTCTCTGGGTAGAATACAACTCATTGGAGTTGTTAGCTCATTCTCCTTACTCCAGGATTTGGCTGCTGTTCATTTTCATTGACCATAGGTCACGTGTTCACCCAGCAGTCAGATTCCTCAGGTCAGGCACTGCTGCCTTCTATCCCCCTGTCTAGCGGAGCACCTGCCAACAACAATGAAGCTTTGAATGGATGCATCTAAGTCTATATTCTCACTGCTTTTTTCCATGTCTCAAATTGTTCCTATTGCCTATCTCCACCTACTTTTTATACCCTTCCACTTGTTAGGTTCATTACAGACTAATTCAGCCCCTGTAAAGTTGAGCTCCATCACTCTCTTCTGGATGAAGATCGCTTTCTAATACCTCTTCCTGCAACTGCTGTTGTACCTTCTAGTCAGTTCTCACCCAGCATTTTCTGAGTCATTCAAAAGTGCTGTTTGATTTTGTTATCTTCCTGCTGGAACTCTTCAATAACTTCCAGCTGTTCTTAAGAATAAGAATGAAGTATAGTTCTTTAACAGAGCTTGTAGACCCTACAGAAGCAGGCACCTGTCCTTTCTAATCTTTTGCTCTCAGTCTGGGTTGCATTCTTTGGTGAGATTACACCTGTGTCCAGGCCTTGACACTTAGGATTCCAGATCCAGGGGTTGTTGTTGCTCTCTCCTCTCATGTTAAGCTACTATGCTGCTCCAACCATCTCTTATTGTTAGTATGGGGTATTTTTAAAAATGTTTTTCTCTTCCAGTAGAGTTAAGTTCCAGGAGGATGGGATTTCACATTTTATTCACCAGGGTTTTCATCTTGACATATGTAAGTGCTCAAGAAACATTTGCTTTATGGACCCACTGATAATTTGTTTGAGTCCCTCGTTTCCACCCTGCTGGCTGGAGTGTTGCAGTTTACCTTCACAACTGGTTCCTCTGTTTCTCGTCTTGTTCCATTCCTCTTTAATTCTGTTTGCTATCTCAAGATACATTTCCTTAAAGAAATATCTGCATTAGTCTTGTTGCTCTCCTGAGAGAAACTTTAATAGAACCTTTATTGTCTGTAGATTAAAACCCATACATTTTAGCCTGACTTTATATGCCCTTTTGAAATTTGGTCTCCAGCTTTTTTGTTATTTCTGTTCTGAAATAGTCTTTTTATCTTGCCAAATACATTTCTCTATTCAGTTTTCCATGAATTTACTGAAAGTTCTCAGTTCTAAGTTTTCGTTCATGTCTCTTTCCCTTCATGGTATAAATAATAATATGGAATATCAGCAATTTATCTGCCTTATGAAATTCTAATCCTAGTCCTACTTTAAGGCTAGCTCCAATGCTACTCCAATCAGAATAGAATTCTTTCTTGTACTTAGCACATATGATAGGCACTCAATAAGTGCTTGAATTGAATTGTTTCTTTATACATTTGCCTTTTTGAGATTGGTGCGTGTGGTAATTTTTTCACATTTGTGTTGACTCATGGAGACTTGAGCATTTTAGTTATTTTTTAGTCCTTATATAGTCTCTAGAAATAGTGCTGTTTTTACTCAGTTAACATTATTATCTTAAACTTCTACAAATGATAATTCTAATATTAATTAATAAAAAACAAAGACAGTTGGGGATGTAGATGTGACTCAGTAGTAAAGCACCCCTGAGTTCAATTCCTAGTACCAAAAAAATTAAATTTGAAAGATAAATACATAGTGTTATTCATTAGTCTTATGGTCTATTGTTGAAATTCTTCAAATGTATGGATGCTTAAGTCATTGACAATAAGCTTGTATATTGGGATAAATAAGGAGTGTAGGTTGTCTAAAACATTACTAAATAATATTATTGCTTCCTCAATATTATAGGTATTTAAGAAAATATGTAAGTAAGCAGGGGAAATGAAAATATAGAAACAGCCTACAATCTTGACCTACCATTTGGAAGAAGTAGTGAGTCAGGACATGCCCACAAGGGGGCGTGCTCATCTAGATAAATATGACCAAGGACTTTCCCTGTTATGCAGGTAAAAATGCTGGTTTTACAAATGTGCTTCCAGACATGTCTCTACCCGCTCCCCTAGGAAAAAGATTAGACACTCACCAAAACAAGAATTCCTACCCATTTTCTATCACATATTTATTTTGGACGTGTGATTCCCCCCCACCCCCACCCCAAAGGGGAACAGAGATCTTATAGAAAGTGAATTGCCTTGCAAGTTCAAATTTATGATTGAGTACAGATACAAATTACAACTGTGTGTGTGTGTGTGTGTGTGTTTGGCTTTGTCAAGAGCATTTTCACTTTTTAAGCATTGTCATCTTTTTGTGAGGAAGTGTTAAAGTTTGCAAAATATTCTTTTTGGATCATTAGTTCAAGGGACAGGCAGTACTGCATTTTTATTGCTTCATTAATCCATGTAGCCTGAGGCTATGAGAAATTCCCCAGCCTTGAGACTTGAACAGACTTTCAGTGGTGTTTCCACCACAGGTCATGGCCTCGTGTAACCTTCAATTTTTCTTATTCAGTACCTGTTTTACTTTCAGCTTTAACATTATCACTAGCAAACAGTTATTGAGTGCCTTTTATGTGAAGTTTTCAAGATAGTTTTAGGGAGTAAAGAGAGCATCTGGCATTTAGGTCCTAGCCTTAATGTATTCGACTCAGGAGAATTAAACTTTAAAGGAAATCATATCATTTGGAGTATGCTAAAGTAATAAAGTCATCAATAAGAGCTATGGGATTAACTGAATGGAGAAATATTTCTAAACTCTTCTCAGTTTCTTATGGCAGGCTTTATGGAAAGAGAAGAATTAAAACTAAGAAGATAAAACTCCTAGGTTTGGAAGTCTGCAAATGAATAGAGTTCGTTGCACCACAGCTTTCTGTAGGAAAGGTGGACAAGCAGAAGACACTAGGGCTGATTGGCAATACTTGCTCCATTTTAGGGTATTCAGAAAACAAAACTTGTAACAACAAAACTACACTTTGCTGGTCAAACCAAACTCTGGTTTTAATAGTTTATAATCCCCAGTGGATGTTATGAATTGATATGGTTAAACGGTCTACAGAATTTAACAAAACAGGCCTTCGAGAAATTAGGTCCATAGCCAGAATTCCTCCTTGAACCCCTTGCTACATTTATTTGTACTAACTGTGTTTAGGACCAAATGAAGAGAATGTTTTGAAATATGTTGCCTGTTCCATATTTGGGTTCAACACAAGCTTTCAAGTTTTGGGAGTATCTGAAAAATCACTGAAGTTAATTTGATTGATAATTAGATTTTCTAGGATAGTGCTATCAAAGTTAGATTGTATTTTGTGTCCTAGGATATACTTAGCTCTTTTCCTACTCTTTCAATTCTTTTTTTTTAATTTTAATTTTTGTCTTTGGTCTTTTGGGATTGGCTTATTTCACTTAATGTGATATTCTCCAACTCCATCCATTTACCTGCAAATATCATAATTTTATTACTTCTTATGGCTGAATAATATTCCATTGTGTATATATATACCACAGTTTCTTTATCCATTCATCTATTGAAGGGCATCTAGGTTGGTTCCACAATCTACTATAGTGAATTGGGCTGCTATAAACATTGATGTGGCCACATTACTGTAGTAACCTGATTTTAAGTCCTTTGGGTACTGTCCGAGGAGTGGGATAGCTGGGTCAAATGGTGGTTCCATTCTGAGTTTTCTAAGGAATCTCCTTACTGCTTTCCAGAGTGGCTGCACCAATTTGCAACCCCACCAGCGATGGATGAGTGTACCTTTCCCCCCATAAGCAACCTCTGTTGTTGCTTATATTCTTAATAATAGCCATTCTAATTGGAGTGAGATGAAATCTTAGGGTAGTTTTGATTTGCATTTGTGTAATCACTAGAGATGTTGAACATTTTTATTTATTTATTTTTTAAATTTTTACAGACTTGTACACAAATGGGGTACAAATTTTCATTTCTATGGTTGTCCATACTATACATTCATACCATTCATGTTAATCATATATATACATAGGGTAATGATGTCTGTCTCATTCCACTCTTTTTCATACCCCCTTCCCCTCTCATTTCCCTCTTCGTCATCTAAAGTTCCTCCATTCTTCTCTCATCCCTCATCCCCACAACCCGATTTTATATTATTATGCACTTATCAGGGAAAACATTCAGCCTTTGTTGTTTCATATAACTATTGATTGCTTGTAAATCTTCTTCTGTTAAGAGTCTGCTCAGTTCCTTAGCTCATTTATTGATTGGGTTATTTGTATTCTTAGTGTAAAGTTTTTTGAGTTCTTTATAAATTTTGGAGATTAGTGCTCTATCTGAAGTGCATGTGACAAAGATTTTCTCCCACTCTGTAGGCTTTCCACATTGTTGATTGTTTCCTTTGCTGAAAAAAAGCTTCTAGTTTGAATCTATCCCATTTATTGATTCCTGCGTTATTTCTTGTGTTTTGGGAGTCTTGTTAAGGAAAACATCATTGAAGTTAATTTGAATGGTATTAGATTTTCTAGGATATAGTGCTATCATAATTAGATTATATTTTGTATCCTAGAATATACTTAGCTCTTTTCCTACTCCTTCAATTCTTTCTCTCTACTTTCTAATAAGATTTTATCAATTGAAGAAAAAGGAGAAAGAAAATATGGGCATTTTTCTTTCCTCTTGGCTTTTTTTAAAAAAATCCTCTTTGCTTTTTAATATGCTTATCGAGTTGAAAATAATTGTGATTCAACAATTTCTTATTTTATGGTTTACTCATAATTATGTGGCCAAATAGATATGACGTAACTTTAAACATCTCACGTCAAATAAAGTAACTTATTACTGTATTATTAAGTCAGTATCAAATATTGTTCTTCAGTCTAGGGAGGGTCCAATTTAAATCCAGGTTAAGTGACCCATCCTAATTGTCATGGTGTTTCATTGGCAGGAATAAAATCCAGATTGTCTGTGTTACCTTCTAGTCCTTTATCTGTTATTCCCCACTGCTTTAAGACTTAGTTCAAAGGCCAGTGGAGCTCTGGCATTTAAAAGAAAAAGTGTAATTTTATCCAGAGAAGGTAAATGTATGCCCTAAAATGAAAGAAAGACCAGAGGTCCAGACCATGACCAGGTGTTCCTGGAAAGAGCTAAATTGGACAACTAAATTGAAAAAGGTTGCCTGCTCTTACAAAGAGTTTGTTGCTGTCTATTTAATTAGCAAAGTCTTAGCTTGTTTATTTATGTGTTTTTAAATCTACCCAAGTAATGAATTCATATTCTATTAGTGAGTGTGTTGGTAGCTTTGTTGTGTTATTTCTGTCATTGAAGTACTATGATAAACATGCTTCTGTGAAATAAAACTCCCAAATAACCTTGATTTTATCCTTCTCTCTGGAATCTATTTCCCAGATGGTGGTGACTGATTGTAGTGAAGGATGACCAGCTCTCCAGTGGATAAAACAAAAAGTGTAGCCTGAGTTTTAAATATTAGAGCTTTTGGGAAATAAAGAAAATTAAAAGAACACTGAAGTAATCAAAATTGAGAAGAGTGTGATGCTAAATGACCTTAGAGGATGAGAGGGCAATAAGGAATTATTACCAAATAAAACAACAAATGTAGGAATGTGTGACCAACATCAAGATATATAATTTCTTTATAATTGAGAGGCTTAATGTTTGATAGGTAGAGCTTTAGAAGTTTGTTTTTTGAACAGTAGACCAAAGAGCTTGCAAAAATTCCTAAAAGAAGGATCACTCATACTGTGAGAAATGAACCTTGACTTCAGTTTAATTATCATGGAGATCAGTCAAAGATTTCACAGCAGCTGTTTAAGGTCTTGTTTTGTGGACAATGATGTGCATAAGCATTACATTTAGGTAAGATCTAAATACGAAAGAACTGTGTGCAGTTGCAGGAAAACTGCTGTAGGGAGGCCAGATTTGGATCCTGCATACAAATTGAGCGAGATGTCATTTCAGAGGGTATAAAGCTTGAGTTATTGATGAGGTCCTGATAAAAACATTAATTTCATTTCTTTGCAAATAAGTTTGTTATTCATTGCTTGCAGGTGCATGAGGGGCAAGATAAACTACAAAAGATCCCACAACAAACTAATGTATAGTCTTCTTAGAGAGGTATGAACAGCATGTTTGAGGAGTTTAAAGGCAAAAAAGCCGCAGGTGTGTTTGGGAAGAGACTCAGGAAAACTTTCATGTAGTTATTTCAGGCTGCAGGACTTGAGGATAGGTAGTATTTTAGCTATAAAAATAAAGCTAGATTTTTAAACCCAATCTCACATTCTAATAAGACATTTTTATTTTAAAAGATAATATTAGTTTTGATTTATAAGCTGGTTTGCCATCTTTTACTTGCTTACCCATTCCTGTTGTATGTCTGATGGTCCTTCTTAGACCATTTTCCTTCTTCTTGAAGAATATCATTTATCTATTCAACAAGTATTTATTGAGTATCTAAGAGGTATCAAGAGTTCTTCTGGGAGCTTGATATATTTTAGTGATTAGACTATTCAAAGGTTCCTCTTGTCCTCATGCAGCTTACAATGTTGTAGGGGAGATAGATGATTAAAATGCTATAAAAGTAATACTGTGCTACTTGTATGATACAAAAATTAACAATATAGAAGGTGATGAGACATTATGGGGAAAAAATGATACAGTTGAGCAAAGAGGGATTAGGTGTGTTCATGAATGGCTGGTAGGAAGGATCCAGAAGGAAGTCAGATCAGGTTACAGTATTAAATAGAGTGCCCTATAAGACTTCTTTAAATGAATGTCTTTTGGTGGTGAAATTGCTTTGGTTATATATTCATAAATGTCTTTAATTAATTTCTGTCCTCAAAGGCAGTTCTGTTGATTAATCATTTCTCTAAAGAAATCATACCAACCACTCTTCTGGCAAATTGAGCTTTTGGAACTTTGGCTGTAGGTGACCTTTCTTCTCTGTCTGGCTCCTTTCCTTTCTCTTTAGCTTCTTGGAGATCTGGATTCTTATTTTCCATCAGTGCTGGAAAACTTGAGCCATTTTTTTCTTTAAATGTTTTCTCCCCTTTATTATGCCTATTTTATCTAATTAGACATAGTATATACTTTCATCCATATCTCGTCATGCATTTATTTTGCATTTTCCATCAGCTTTTTCTCTTTTGTTTAGAATTACAATAATGTGTGTGTTAAATGTGTCTTATATTCATAAAACAGATTGGAAAATTTGTTCAAGGTATGATGTTTTGAATTCTTTGTTGTATTCTTTCAATTTATATAACTTGATTTTTTTCTTGTTTTTAAAGGTAAAATTTCCATACAGTGAAATGCACACATCTTATTTGTACAGTTCAAAGACTTTTGATCAAGTAACACACACCCGTCAGATACAGAATATGTTCATTATTCCAGAAAATTTCTTTATGTCCCTTTATTGTTAATGCTCTTCCACCCCAAGACAATACTTCCCTGATTCTTTTCATCACAGTTTTACCTGTTTTAAAACTTCTTGTAAATGGAAATATATATTATGTATTATTTTGTATCCAGCTTCTTTTACTCAACATATGTCTGAGACATTATCTGTGTTGTTGTATGTATTACTAGTTTCTTTTTGTTGCTTTTTGTTGCAATCCTTCACTATTGGTGATATCACAGGTTTTTTTTTTTTTTTTATCCATTCCTCTGCTGATAGACATCTGAGTTATTTTCAGGTTTTAGCAATTACAAATAAAGGTGCTATCAACATTCTTGGCAAATCTTTGTATTACATATATATATATATTTTGATTTCTCTGAGGTAATACTGTTCACTTGCTGGGTCATACCTAGATTTATGTTTAATGTTGAATTTTTTAAAATTTTGATTTATAATTAGAAAGCTGTGACTAGCATTTGGTCCATAAAAATTCCAGAATCTAAATTTTATTATTAAATGTTTAAACAGTTTTTTGAAGTCTTTGAGATGTGTTCTATTAAGTATTTTGATAGGATAACTACAGTTTAATGATCTAGTTCATATCATATAAGTGCTTCATTATGGGTATAAATGAAATAAAATCAGTATCTGAGTAAGAATAAAAATGATTTAAAGCTACATAAAACTAGTTTTATGGTGGTTTTTACTATTCACTTGTGAAATAATCTATGTTATGAGTATATTCATCTGGTCTCTACCATCACTTATACATGCTCACTGGACATATACACTACAGCTTTCCAACTATTATGTTTTAAAAAGAAAAAAACCCTGTAATTCATTATTTGAAAGATTTTCTTTAAAAACAAGATAAATACTTTTTCTACCTGTAATGATATAAACCCCAGAATATTGGAT
>JAJEJO010001626.1:25308-96017 GCA_020662805.1 Glaucomys volans | reverse complement strand
CTAAGGAATTTACTCAATATATTAAGCAAAAGCTCATATCACTTTAATTTTTGTTTAGAAATTCCATTTCTATGTTATCTGTGAAGAACTTCACAGCCCATCAGTTTAGGAGGCATATAAGTTTCCCAGAGTTTTATTGAATCATTATTCAGTCTACATTGTAAGAATAAAGATCCTTCTTGATAGGCAAATTAAGACAATTACTAATGCTGCTCATTATTTAAAGAGGTGAGTGAAACTGCCCCTGGGTTTCTCCTAGAGATCACTACTTAACATTATTAAATTGTGATAATAAATAACTTCAACTAGAGAGAATCTTCTCTGATTTTTAGAAAGAATTCTGGAAAATTGGCCCATTAGAAATTAACACTCTCAGTGAAGATTCTCTATGAATTATATGTTGGCAGAATCATCAGCAGACTTGGTATTTATGTTACTTAAGCATAGACCACATAATGAATATTTGCTGTACAAGAAATGCAAATGGTCATCACATTATTTCAATACAAAAAAGTCACATATAGATAAATTACTAGAAGAATCTTTACATTAAAGCACAGAAAGTTTGCCTTGCTAACAATCCAGATAAGGCAGGAAGATGCATATTTTTTTCTCTATATGTATCAAATAACTCAGAGTTTAACATTTTCATTGATTTACTGATTGATTTGTTTATTTATTTGGCAATCAATTACAGAACAATGGATTATTATAAGCCATTATACACAACTGGGATTTGATTCTTTAAGCCAAGTCAACCAAAGGGTTTAAGCTGGGGAATGACAGGGTCATATTTGCATTTTATGGGTATTTGTCTTACATTTGGGTGGATTAAGGGGCAGAGGGATAATAGAAAAGTCTTGGAGACTAGTTTGGAATACATTTCAAAGTCTGAATAGGAGAGGAAGATTTTTGCCTGAGCAGACACTGAGCTACCAAAAATATAGAGGAATATTTCTCTCTGAAGGAAAATTCAGGCAGCAAAATCATCAGAAGCTGATGATTGATTGTATGTAGACAGTGTTAAGACAGGATGTTTGGAGTTGCTTGGGCATAGTCAATGAGTGTACCTGTCAATGGATATAAAGAACACCAAAGAAGCTATAGAGTAAGTAACCTGTCAATACAACCATTCCTCTCCATCCAACCTTCCTGCTGCTTACTGAGTCTTTCTTTTAAAAATATCTTTCTTCTTTTTCTAACTACAAAGTCATACTAAAACTGTTCCAAAAATAACAAATGTAGAAAGCAAAAGTTCTTAGTGCCTCCACTCCACCCCCCAGCAGTTCTACTAACCATTTGGAACATTTTATTTTAGCTTTTATTTCTTCACAAGGTACATAATTTGTGAGTTGGGAATGAAAATGCAACTACAGTTTTGTGTCCAACTCTTCTTCAAAATTCTATTTTAAATTTTTCCCCTGCTACCAGGTGGGATCCTCTAAGACCCTACAGACTTATTGAGACTCTTAGTTAAAACAAAAAACCTATGGTCACTCTCAATTTAAAGCATAACATAGTCTAACATAGTCATTAGAATACCCATTTAATAGATTAATTGGCTTTTTAATCTTAATTGAAAAATAAGGATCCTTCTACTGCCCTTCTTGGGACCAGCCATGACCTATGAAAGTCAGGTGGCTGCCTTTAGGGAAGCCACTGGGATTTGTTTCCTTCCACTTTCTCGATTTTCTTCTTTGCCACCCACCCAGATGTAGCTACTGACACTCCCAGTTTCAATGTGGAAAGTGAGAAAAGAAGAGGGCAGCAGAGAGCTCTTCCTGGAATGGAGTGATCAGGAGCTGGTTTCCTATTCCCTAAGTCTGATTGAAGTCAAAGTCTTCCTCTTTCAGGGAAAGCTTCATGACTTCTCCAAGTCATGACCTTATTGATCCCTCTCATTGCAATAGCCAGGAGGACAGCAGGACTTCCTTTCCCTTGTCTGCTGTTCACTTTGTTTAGTGGCCAACTGAATTGATTCCCTCATGCCCACTGCTCCACCCAACAGTTTTCTTGGGCAGGAACTAATCTGCTCCAAGTGGTAGTCTCTCATCAAGATTCAAGTCTGGTACACAGAAAATATATATATATGCATCCTTTCCCCTCTGCCAAAATCCCAGTGTCCTCTCTGAAAATGTTTCCAATAGATTTGAGAAAAGGATAGAGAATTACCCACCACTAATTTTACTAATTTCTTGTGAGTGTGTGTATCTCATAATAGAGTTGCAATTCTTTACAAAACAAAACAAACAAAACTTAAACCGCCACAAACCCTCTCTCAGCTCCCCATCTTGCACTTGATTTCCCTTCTGTGTGACTGACAGCATCTGGAAGGATCATCAGTTGAATTGTGACCATTTTCCTTGTTTCTATGATCCACTGGAATTCTTATGCTTTCTTCAACAAAAGCTATTAAAACAAGAGTCTCCAGAAATATTTTATGTGACATTTTTGTCTTTTAAAGATACTACATTTCATGATATAACTTGAAATAACATGACAATGCAAGATGAAGTCTTGTGAGCTCTCAAGATCGGGTTTATACAAGAATAGAGATAATGACAAGAAAGATATTTTTGATTCTGTAGCATTTTGTTAAAAATATTGTACTTTCTAGAGACTTTGCACCAAATAGAAGACAAAGTAGGTCCGCATCTTCACCATGCTGGCTTAGGATCAGACTTCCTTAACAAGACCCCCAAAGCACATGAAATCAAAGCAAGAATCAACAAATGGGATGAATTGAAACTAAAAAGTTTTTTCTCAGCCAAGGATACAATCAATAATGTGAAATGAGAGCCTACAGAGTGGGAGAAAATCTTTGCCATAGAGATTTCAGATAGAGTACTAATCTCCAAAATTTATAAAGAACTTACAAAACTTTACACCAAAAATACAAAGAACCCTATCAGTAAAAAGGTCAAGGAACTGGACATATGCTTTACAGAAGAAGATTTACAGGCGATTAATAAATATATGAAAAAGTGTTCAAAATCTCTAGTAATTAGAGAAATGCAAATTAAGACAACTCTAAGGTTTCATCTTCTTCCAATTAGAATAGCTATTATCAAGAGCACAAACAATAATAGATGTTGGCGTGGCTGTGGGTAAAAAGGCACACTTTTACATTGCTGGTGGAGTTGCAAATTAGTATAGCCATTCTGAAAAGCAGATCCACCTTTTGACCCTGTTATCCCACTCCTCAGTTTATACCCAAAAGTTAGTATACTAATTTTTAGGACTTAAAATTAGCATGCTACAGTAACACAGCCACATCAATGTTTACAGCAGCTCAATTCACAATAGCTAGACTGTGGAACCAACCTAGATGCCCTTCAACAGATGAATGGATAATGAAACTGTGGTATATGTAAACAATGGAATACTATTCAACCATAAAGAAGAATAATATATGGCATTTGCAGATAAATGGATGGAATTGGAGAATATCATGCTAAGTGAAATAAACCAATCCCAAAAAACCAAAGATAGAATGTTTTCCCTGATAAGTGGATGATGATATAATCGAGTTGGTGAGAGAAGAATGGAGGAACTTTAGATTACATAGAGGGAAATAGAGGGAGGAGGGGACAGCAGTATGAAAAATGATGGAATGAGACAGACATAATTACCTTATGTACATGTATGATTACGTGAATGGTGTGAATCTATATCATGCACAACTATAGAAATGAAGTCGTACCCCATTTGTGTACAATGAATCAAGCGCTGTCTGTAAAAATAAAAATAAATAAATAAATAAATGCACAAATAAATAAATATTGTACCTTAAGTTTCTAAAGTGCTTGGGAAATTTTAACACATTCACAGTGTACTAAAAATCAATTTTGAATTTAATGAAAGCAAACTGGAAAATAACAGGGATTTATGGTTTTTGTACTCAGAGAAATCATTATGTGAAAACTGTGAGTATTTACTGTGGAATCACCAGGCACAGTAGGTTGCAAAGTTGCAAATCTGAGAGAAGCACAATTTCAGCTTTGTAAATGGGAAGCTACACTGCTGAAAGATACCATACAAGAGTTGTAGGCAAATTTTTCATTGATTATAAAGCAAGTGATAAAAATAATCCAATAATTTAAAAGTACCTTTACCTTCTTCCTTTTAAAAAGAACAGCATCCTATTCATGAGCTCAAATGTTTTCTTCCTAGAAAACAGAACTATAATGGATGCAATTCTTTTTCTTGTCTACTGAAGCGTTTAGAGCAATATGTTATAATTCTGGGATTGGGCAGATAGAAGTTGAACAATGTTGCCATGTGGCAAAAACAGGCCATTCTTATTCATTCATTAACCAAGTATCAACTTCAGTCCTACTGTGAGTGAGGATCCTGGATCCCATGCAGGATCTTGAAGAAGACCAGGCTAATGAAATCGATAGGAGCCTGTAGCAACTGCCTAGGAAAGTAACTGTGGTAAGAATGATGTTTTTTGTATGAAAAAGAGCAAAGAATTGAAGGAATACCTTCAGAGGGTTACGACCATGATGAAATGTATTATACTTCAACTTGACCTTCTTCTAGTTTGTAGAACAAATGCAACATGTGAAATTTCTGAAGATATATTCAGAACCAGCCCTTGACCCACCAGCATCATATCTGATTGACTTTTTTTGAACAATTATCAAACCATAATGATTCCCTGAATGTTCCCTATTCTCTTGACACCCAGTTAATATTTTTTCTTTGTCCATATTTTCTATTAGTGCATTATAATTGTACACAATGGTGGGATTCATTGTTACAAATTCATACATACACAGAATGTAACAATAATTTGGCCAATATCATTCCCCAGTATTTCTCCTTCCTCTTCCCTTCTCCCTCCCCCTGGGGCTTTTCCTCTTCTCCATGAATCTCCCTTCAATTTTCATGAGATCTCACACACAAACCTTTCTTTTTCTGGTTTCTTTTCTAACTTCCACATATGTGAGAAACACATAATCCTTGATTTTCTGAGTTTGGCTTATTTTGCTTAACATAATGTTCTCGAGTTCCTTCTATTTTCCTGCAAATGAAATAATTTCATCATTATTTTCATGGCTGAATAAAATGTGATGTGTCCCACAAAAGCTCACGTGTGATTCAATGTAAGAAGGCTTGGAAGAGAAATAATTGAATTATGAGAGCCTTAACCCAATCAGTGAATTAATCCCGTGATGGGGTTAACTGAATGGTAGCTGGAGGCAGGTGGGGTATGGCTGGAGGAGGTGTGTCATTGGGGGTGTACCTTTGGGGTATATATTTTGTATCTGGTGTGTGGAGTCTCTGTTTTCTGATCATCATGTGAACTGCTTCCCTCCACTACACTCCTCTGCCATGATGTTTGGCCTCATCTTGAGCTCCAAGGAATGGAGCCAGCTATCTATATACTGATATCTCTGAAACCATGAGACTCAAATAAACTTTTCCTTCTCTACAGTTTTTCTGGTGAGGTTTTTTTCACCATAGCAGCAAAAGACCTGACTAAAGCAGAAATATATAACCCATTTTCTTTATCTATTTCTCTGTTGATAGACAAGTAGGCTAGTCCATAGTTTGACTATTGTGAATTGTGATTTTACAAGCATGGTTTGTAGCTGTTTTTTTTAAATACCATCTATCTTTGTCATAGTGGAAAAGAACTTATATCACTGGCGCTCCTTCCCCTAAATTATGCTTCCCTCAGACAAACAATTGAGTATGGCCATGTTCAAATGTGTCTATTTGTCCCTATGGTCTCATACAGCCACCTCTCATGTACATTCAAGAATAAGTGCAAGGGCTGGGGATATAGCTCAGTTGGTAGAGTGCTTGCCTTACAAGCCCAAGGCCCTGGGTTCAATCCCCAGCACTGGAAAAATAAAATAAAGAGCAAGTGCAATGCATGTATGGGAATCCTGAAAGGAAGTGATTATTTTCATATTAACTAGTGTGCGGTTGCAAACACAATCCACTTTAGTAAATATGGGCTGAAAAACTCTTAACAGTGAGATCATAAAACAGATTGTTAGGAGAGTTGAAGAAACATATTCTGTACTTGACTTACCATTGTAGCTCTCTCTATAATACCACACACTGAATCTTCAAAGAATCTGCTGCTACTGCCACACAAACAGAGCCAGGAAGGTTAACTATCAGCTCCTCTGCTGTTGTCAATATTGGTCAAGTGGATGCTTTGTAACCTGCCTTTCTTCAGGATTCATAGGGGTGCATCTTCCTGGCCTGTCTTAAATCCACAACTACAGGAGAAAGAATGTCAGGTATTTGAGATGTGCTTTATCATCTTACCAGCCTTTGGAAGTTCCAAAAAGCATTCCATGAGAAGGTTGAAGCAGATCTAGTTTACATCAAACCATCATTTCAGTCATACTGTAGCTAATCTGCAGATTGAAAATAAATGTTAGGGCAGATGGGGATTTAACACTTTCTCTGTGTGTGACTAAAAGTTTCTGTAATAAAGAAGTAGAAAGGAAAATAGATAAAAGTTTCAAAAATGGTACTTTAGCTGAACACTAAAGAAGAGAACATTGCTGGTTCAAAGGAAGACTGTTTGTCCAGTCAGTCAACCACCAGGGTCCAGTGCCTTCTGAGAGGTGTGATGTTGGAGAGTGCTAGAGATTTCTTGGTAAGCCTCACAGATATCACTGCTTAGAAAAAGTAAGGGAGGCAGATGCCAACTCAGCGATTATAAATCTTAGGGATATCACTAAAAAGAAACGTTGCATTCTATGAAGTAAATAGAAAGTATTCTAAATAACATAATGTTGTATGAGCTCAGGGAGAACTTCCTGAAGAGATTATATTAAATATCAGGCTTGAAGTATGAATAAGTGATAAAGAGGCGGTATCCATTTGTTATGAATGGGACAGCTAGAACAAAAGAACTATTAGTGTGAATGAGTTGGTGCTCTTGAGAGGAAGCAAGAGAAAGCTTTTCAGCCATTTAAAGCTTTTGTATCTTATACCCCATGTTATTCAAAAACATTGATGAATTTTAAATAAGGGAACAATGCAATATGATTTGTGTCTTCAAGATTTTGTTTTGGCAATTGTGTATAAATTTGTTTATAAATAGAGAGATAATAGGAATTCATTGTAATAGTCTGAGCAAGAAAGTTTGGTGGCCTTGATGAGGGTTGGAGAAAAATGAATGGAATGAAGAAATTCGTGGAGACAAAATCTGCAGGCTTTAATGTTTGTTGACCATTAAGGATAAAGGAAAGGGCTGAACCAAGGATGATTCAGGCTACACTAGTCTGATAAATAGCCACCAGACACAGAGAACACTGAGGCAAAAGCAAGTTCACAGGTGATAATGAATTTACATTAAAAACTTTTAATTTACATTAAAAACTCAAAAGGTTTTTATACTTACATCTATACAATTTAAAAAATGTATATAAAGTGAATTGGCATGGTCCTTAACAGAGTAAGAACTCAGTGAATGACAACTAATTATTAAATTCAAAGGAATTCCATGAGTCAGTTTTAAACAGTCATTACTAAAAAATAAATATTATAAACTCATTGTTATATAAATTTAATACATATATTATTGCCAAAACTCTCAATATTTTATTCATCTATTACATCTGGTGTGATTATTTCACAACTATATGCCATCACCTATCTCTTATCAATCTTGAGTTCAACACAATCATGTTAGTAGCTTGAAAGAGAATATTTAAATAATGAAAATAAGTCAAAGTTACTAATCAATTTTGATTTGTTATTTTCTTATTGTTGATTATTAAGATTTAAAAAGTGTAGTTGGAGAATATCATGCTAAGTGAAATAAGCCAAGCCCAAGAAACCAAAAACTGAATGTTTTCTCTGATCAATGGATGCTGATACATAATGGAGGGGGGAGGGTTATGGGGGGGATAAGAAAAGAATGGAGGAAATATGAATGGTGTACAGTAAAATGGGATGGGGGTGGGAGAAGGAAAGATAGTAGACTGAGACAGACAGAATTACCTTATGTGTATATATGATTATATGATTCGTGTGAATCTACTTTGTGAAAAAAAAGATATATTCCCTACTGTATAATTATATCAAAATGGGTTCTACTGTCATGTATAATTAAAAAGAACAAATAAAAAAATGAAAAAAATAGTAAAAAAAATTTTAAAAAAGATTTAAAAAGTGATGGAGAAAATGTTAACTATAAAAATTTTATTTGGATGTGTGTGTATCTTTCATATTATGAATAGCACAAAAAGTTCCAAAAATATTTTTCCAATATTTGAAAACTAGTATGTCATTCAGTAATCATTCACATCATTGACAAAAATGTGAAATTATGACATACATTTTCTTAAAGATGAAAGCCATATCAGTGTCATTTACATAATTAGCATGAAGGTCAAGAATAGCTTAATAATAGATCATAAGTTTACAGTAAAAATATCGAAAAGGTTAATGGATTGAGATGCATTTCCATTTGTTATATCACAGCTGATTTGCAGTGACAGGTTACTTATAGACACATGAGTTCAGCAAGAAACAACAAAAGCATTTTGTGAGAATCAGAAGACTATGTAGAATTTACAATTAGGAATACTATACTTATAAAAATGTATAGCACATGAGTTAAAATCATAATAAGTATACTATTCTTATTGATATAAATCTAATCTCTGATGTAGCTATGCTCGGTATTTCTTCTAACATAAATCTTTTGATGTTAAATAAAAGCTGTTTTGAAAGGGAAAAAGCAACAGCATTTGAATTAGTGATTATATTATTTTTTAGTTGAAAGCTGTTTCGGTTTTTTCTTATTTTCAATCATAATGATATTTTTAAAGCCTCATAGAAAGAGAATCCATTGGTGAATATCTACCATGTCAAATTCAATGATGATTATAAGCAGAGTAAAAGATAGCATTTCTCTTTATTGAAAAGAAAATAACAGTCTCCAAAGTCCAAAAAAACAATCCAAACAGTCCAAACAGTCCTTGAATAACAAGGACAGCAACAAAAACAGATGGAAGATTGATTTAAAGTTTAAATATTATCAATTATATTTATAACAAAGAGAAACATATGTGTGTGTATACTGCTGGGTGATGAAAATTTAAATATCCCAAATATCATGTCTTAGCTGCTAAGTAAACAATTTCAAATCACTGAATTCCAAATTGCTACTTAGAAATTTACTCCACGTCTTTGACTCACTCAGAAAATATAATCCCGAAGGCACCATATACACTCCATGTGTACACTAAATTTGGTTAGGTCTTTGTCCTATATCACTATGTTTTGGGTTTACTATCCTGGTAATCAGAACTGGGAAACAAACTTTAATACAAGTTTGAGTCTCAGATCTAAATACCTACAAGTGATTCTGCTTCCTACATAACCCTTTCCTTCTCAGAGTTTTTCTAGCCCTATTTTGGCCACCTGACTGAGTTTTTTCTAACAATAACTCCAGACTACAGGGGTTTCTCTACCAACATCTGTGTAACAATGCTTACTTCATCCACTGAGCAGTCGCTTCCTTCCAATAGGCTGGTAAGAAATGAGGAGATATTGTTAAAAACATACGTCTCTCAGGATTATTTTCTCTACAATGGGTAGACACTTCCTCTTCCCCTTTAAGTTCAGAATCAAGTGCTTATGCTCTATAAATAGGAAAATATTGTAAGGAAAATAATGATTATTAAAAGATTGGTTGGAAACAAGAGAAACCAGAATCATTCATGGAAGATAGTGAGTATTAATCCGCAAATTTTACTCCTTCAAAAGCAAGCAGAATTTACCACAGAATGAGTTGATTCTTTAGCCTACCATGAGTTTCCCAATCCAATAAAAAGTGGACATGAAAGCTTTTGTTACTGTTTTTTCGATTTTGCATTTCTTCTGTTTACCTCTTCTGGGCCAAGACTTTTTTAATAAAAGTATCACATCCTATAAAGTTAGCATTCATTAACTATTTTTAAAATTTCCCCCAAGTTCAAAGATCCTTATTTATTTATAGTTTGCTGGTTTACTTACTTGCAGTAAAGTAGTTACAAAGAAAATTTGACTGAGTGTGTACCTTGGGCCACTTCATGTAGCTGGAGCTCATAGACCTAAAGAAGACTCCTAAGTAGAGCACTACACTGATTAGCAATGGTCACTTGAGTCTAAGCATCCATGTGCAATTTAAATTGACAAATATATATTGAATACCTGCTATATTGGCCCCCACTATGCCTAAAAGAAAGCTGAAAAGGACAACTGTGATCTATGTCCTCAGAAAACAAGTCAAGTAGGGAGACAGATGTTCACAGCAATGAGAGGAGACACTATACTCCCAGAGACTAGAGACTGTGTCTGTCACTCAGCTGCTAAGTCTTTGAAATGAACTTTGCTCATACTCCATGGAATAAATAACTTAAGGACAGCCTCAAGAAACCTCTCTTCTCTTCATTTGCAGCATTCCTCCTCATCTGAAGCTTACTCTGATCATACCAGAAATCTCTGAATTACCTCCAAGGCTCCAGGTCAGCTCAATATGCTGAAGTTCAAGGCAGTCAAGTATAAGCCGCTATTGTTTTCAGTCTGCCATTTTTCTGTAGGCCCTGTTGAGGAGGTAGCTGGATGTTCATCTGGATTCATTTATTCCTGTGAGCACTGGATTATCACCTTGGAACACCCACATTCCACCAATACTTTACACAAGTAGAGAAGTGTCATTGGGAAACTGTAGAAAGAGCAAGTAGGAGAGGGTGCTGATCTGTGGTTTTGGACCAGGAGAAATATTCCTGGAAAAAGGGACATCTGAGCATGAACTGTCATCTAGGATATCAACTAAAATGTGAATATGAGTTCTTCCTTTGGTATATCAGAATTGATGGCCTCTTGGGAGACAGGAAGTGTTTTAACTATCATAAAATGGCTCTAAGTTTTCAAAATTGAGTATGATTATTTTTCTTATGTAATATGTCTTTTCTATATTTGTAAGAAACTAATGTAACATGAATTCACAATGTCTTTTCTAAGAAATATTAGCACAAAAAATGTTAATGTGTGTAATGATATTTGTACAATATAACGAATTCAATTAATTTCCTTAAAGAATAATCACTATGAATACAAAAAGATTTACAGGATAAGTTCAAATAATTCTGCTCTTACTAGTGCTATATAATAAAGAAATTCACTCATTTACATGTGACAAATATATCTAGTTAATTAATGTGTGTCATTAGGATCTTAGCCTGCATATCTTAAAAAGACTGTGAAGAAAAGCCATTGATTTGAGAACACATAGAGTTAGACAAATTGAATAATTTAAGCCTCTGAGAAACAGCTACTGCTATTACAAGAACTACTAAATTATTTAGAATTAGGAACTTGTGAAAGCATCATAAGAAAAAGGTAGCCTTCTCCTACTGTGGCCACCAGGATGTCCAGTGGTCAGGCATGAATGATTTGGGGGGAGGGTTAGGGAGAGCAGTAATGTGCATCACTGGCTGGACATGTCCAACATGCCTGAAAAAAATGTGCATACACATGTTTACAGAAGAGCGAAGCACTTCGTCAGTTGACAAGGAACTAACAAGAAGTTGGAGGCTTTTTCATAAAGAGGGAGTCCAAACACAAACCTATGTAGATAAGATTAAAAAAATATTTGATTACCTCCATTGTCTGAATTCACCAGAAAACTGACCAAATAGTTAATTCAAGTGACTTTGACTTTTAATCTTTTGACTTTCTTTCTTCCTGTTTTCTCATCTATAAATTGAGTACATGAAGAGTACTTAATCATAAAGTTGCTTGAGAATTAAGTAAATTTATATATGAAAAGTGCCACTGTGCCATAGGTATTTATGTTTGTTAATATTAACATAAGGATTTAATTTTTGTGCCTTTGAGGTACAACAAAGTTTTTTATGCCTTGAAATTACTGTAATTTACTCCTCTGTTTTTTCTAAACGTATCTATTTCCATTTCATTCCATTGCATTCTAGCCATCCATCCATGCATGGGTTTGGTTTTGTATCACCTCAGTTCAAGTCCTTTGTCTTCTTGCCCAAGATTGCCCTTGCTAGGCCTCAAGGAGCTTGTCCCTATATTTTTTCTGAATTATCCAAAAATTGCACCTCAATTACTGTCTTCTACTTCAATTGCTTACTTATCAAATACATATTTATTGAGTTCCTATTAAACAGGTTAGACACATGACATATACACATGTACAATATAGTCTAGGCTTCTAGTTGCATAAATAAATAATCTAATATCCACTCAAGAATCTGTAGTCATAGTATCAATATCTGCAGCATAGTCATGTTACTAAAAGGTATATAGAAGTTACTGATTGTGTACAAAAGAGGATCTTCTTTAGTTTTCATGAAATGTTAGGAGAGAAAAACAAAATGTAGAAGAGGAAGAACTGTTTGAATTGATATTGAGAAATACTTGGTTAGATGAAAAGTTTGGGTGGAGGGACAGTAAGAGAATGAGAAGAGAGAAATGACATGTACCAAGTTCTAAAGGAGAGAATTATCCATGAAAGAGATAAAATCCACACACAGGAGTCAAGGGAGGATGATACAAGATAAATCAACACAGAAGGCAACACATGCTCACAAAATAACTAATATAAAGGAGAAATCCTCTTCTCTCTACACACACACATGCACACACGTGTGCATACACACACATACACAAACACATACACTCACACCTGAATCTGTCAGGCATTCTTTTTCCATAAAATAACAATGAATTAATATAAAAATAAAATAAAATTATGTTCAAAATAAAATCTTAAACTAATACTTTTTTTTCAGTCACCAGATTCAGCTTAACATCAAATTGTTTCTAGGCCTTTCCTCTCGACTTTTATCTTTATCTTATCACAGTTGGTGGGATGGCATGAGTTTGAGCAACACATTTCAAGTATCAGGAGTCAGCAAACATTTCCTATAAATAGCCAGGGTGCCATAAGGTCTCTTTTTCAACTACCTGCCTCTGCCATTGGACCTGAAAAGCATCCTTAGATAAAATGCAAATTAGTGGATGTTTTATTTTTTCCAACACATCTTCTTTTATCTGGCTGGATTTGACTGGATTTTGCCAGCATTTTTTATTGTTATAGAGAAAAAAGAGGTATTTGGATGCTATCCCATGAACAATATGAGGATAATTAATCATGCTAAAATAAAAATAAGAAAAACTTGATTTGACTTATGTCTTGTTCACTTTGAATAATGAAGTAGATAGAGAAACACTTTCTGTAAAACAAGTGATACATTATGAGAAATCTGGACTCAGGTGATGACATTAGCTTCTACAGAGATGCATAAATTTGAAAGATGTTTGGAAAGTGTAAGTTGATAGAGATAATCTATTGTTCCAAATATTCTGGAATAGAGTGTTTCCCTTTATATAAGATTTTCAGTGCTAGTGTGTGTATTAATAAGTTACTTCTACATTTATGTCTTTAAAACTTGAGGTAAGGTGGATCATTATGTAAAATAAAGAACTAAGAAGAAATGCAAATGAAAGAGATACATAATATTTGAGTTGGAATACACAAATTATGAGATACCTGTAAAACCGCATTGGGATTTTAGATAGGTGATAGAAGGTTCTAGAATTCACAAAATAATAGCAAATTAGAGATAAATACTGGGAAGACACACTATTGGTGTTCACCTGTGAAAATTCACAAGGAACATTCTTATGGTCAAATACAGTTACTGTTCAATGATTTTCCCAGTGAAGAAAACCATGCACTATGGGACACCATCAGGTGTCTTATTGAACAGATATCAAGAAGTTCTTGGGTTAAGTACTAGCTTTATATGAAGAGATTTTGTACAGGGTTTAAAGAAATATGTTCTGGATTGGGCACTTGCAGAAAGCAGATTAATTCTATGATAAACTACCATCTGTGGTTTGTCCCCTGTAAGATTCATATAAATATTTAAATGACATTGCAACAGTGTGGCAGTTGGGAACTGATTAAGCTATAAGGGCTCCACCCTTCATAGGTGGGCTTGATGCCATTATAAAAGAGCTAGTTCATCCCCCTTTCCTTTCTTTGCCCTTCTCCTAAGTGAAGATGGAGCTCTTCTCTCTGGAGGTCAGAGAGTCTGTGTTCAAAACACCATCTTGGAATGAAAATCGCCAAACCTGTCAGTGTCTAGATGTTGAATTTCCCAGCCTCCAGAATTCTGAGGCAATATATTTCTGTTTATAAATTAGTCAGTCTCAAGCATTCTGTTATAGTAGCACCAACGGACTAAGCACCTTACCCCAGTAATGTTTACCTAAGAAGTTGAAGAAGTGAAATGGGGCCAGAACGGTAAAGGGTGAAGGACCAATTAATCCTATTATCCTAGAGAAGGATATTTGGATCTTCTGTGTTTTCTCAATTTCAAGTTTTGGACTGTACCCAAAGGTGATTACAGATGGTATTATTTTTGTCTCATTCTATCAGTCACAGAGTGAACTTGCTTGATGTTGGTATTTTATGAAATCATTCATGCTAAGTAGGAAACACTAATTTTAGAGCAGGACAAATGTCAGCTGATAGATGTCAGGGGTTTGTCTTTCTCAAAACCAAAGCAACTATTTAAAATGGTGAGCATTTCAGAGATTGCCTAGGAATGGTGCACAGATTGCAAGGCAAATAGAACTGAGTCCTGAAGTTTATCATCAGTGCTTTGATACTTCCATCTCCTCTTCCTTCTCACCACTCCTATCCTCAACTCTTAAGGTTTTGTTTAGGATCTAGGGTAATCTATTTAAAAAACAAAAACAAAAAACAAAAAAACAAAAACAAGAAACCAAGTTTGAATTGATCTATTTGGTGATATGAAGCTAAGGGATTCCACATGGGCCAGAAACATGGCCTCTCAATCTCTTTTCAAAAATATGTGATGTTTAAAAATCCAGAGGAGATCATAGAATACTTTTCTCTCAAAATTAAAGCAGGAGAAGTGGCTTTGATTGCTATTTCCGAGTGCATTAAAAAGTGTGAAGAACATTTAAAACAGTGGTTGTGAGGAATCTGAGAAAAAGCAGAATGGAGAAACAGAGAAGAATCTCAAGGCGTTGTTGAGGGTTGGAATGAAATAATCGCATGGGTTTGGCATTGTTTGGCCTAGAACCCCTTTGATGGTGTCCATTCCACTCCAAGCTCAGAGATGCAGAATCTTAGAAAGTTGACAGCTCTGGTGCTCATTTCCTACTTGCCTTGTCTCCCGCTGCTGATTCCCTGTTTCTAGTTTCACGTATCTCTACAGACAGGCAGCATCATATTGCTATCTAAAGCACAGATTCAGTCCTGTTTCCATATCCTTCTTGCTCTTTGACCTTAGACAAATTAATTTATCTCCAACTCAATTTCTTTATCTGTAATGTGCTGATAATAACCTTACAAGGTTGCTATGAGAAACAAGATACAAGTTATTATATGCAACTTTACTAAGTACGCAGTAGTTTGAATTACTTTTATTACTATTATTTTTGTTATTGCTTGCAATAGCACTAACAACAATGGTATAGTGAAGAATTAATTTTACCCAAAGAGAGACCTGCCCTTTGTGTCAGCTCCTGGTAGGTTAGTAACTTCTGAACTCTTGGAATTTCCCAAGTTTGGGGAGTGGCTTTTATTGTTGAAAGTTCATGTCAATGAAATGAATCACAGTGGTGCCACTGTGTGACATGATAGTGCAGAAAGACCAACCATGCTGTTATAGAGTTGGTATGTTGAGCCAGAACATGTCAGCTTGACCTCTGAAGAGCTCTGAAGAGAGTAGTTGTCTGAAAATTGAGTTCACTCACATAGGCTATTGAAACTGGTCTTGAAAATAAGGATTGAGTCCTGTTTCCCCAGTGCTAAAGATCGAACTCCTGAGAAATGTTGAAGCAAGAGCAAAATGTTTTATTTAAAGGGTAGAGGAGAGAGAGAGAGAGAGAGAGAGAGAGAGAGAGAGAGAGAGAAAGAAATTGAGAGAGAGATTGAGACTACTCTAGAGAGGAGTGCGTCCAGAGCTGGTGCCCAAGGGAGTAGGGGTGTCTTGCCACTTTTATAGACTTTAAGTTTTCTTTCTTCTCATGTCCCCTCCTTCTCTTATGACCAAAAGGTAGCATGACCAAGGGCAGGAAAGTAGGTGCCCAGGGAGTATTCATTAACAACTCCTAGCTGGGAAGAACAATTCCCTGGAGGAAGATAACCTTGGCAATAGGTTGGAGGAGGAGGAAGTGCTCTGGAGGTATTAGCATTTTATTTCCTTTGAATCAGCCTCCATTTTCCTGAGCCAATCATTGATTATCTACACTGACTGTCCTTTTGCCCCAGTGTCAATATGATTCAGTTAACCATGCCTACATCATGAAGCCTCTGGACACTGAAGTCTGGGTGAGTTTTCTGGTGTGGTGAGACTTCTTTTACATATTGCCACACATCAGTGCTGGGAAAGTAGCACATCCTAAGGACTCAGAAGATTTGGATTTGTAAGCTTTCCAGTTCCAAATTTCACCCAATATGTCTCTTCTGTTGGTAGTTTGGATTTACTTTTTTTGCTATAATAGAAGTGAAATTATAAATATAGCACATTCCTGAATTCTGTGAATTTTTCTAGTGATTTATGAAATCTGAGGGTGGTCATGGGAACCTCCAAATCTATAGCCAGTTGATCAGAAATGAGGGTAGTCCTAAGTAACTGCAACTTGCGGTTCAGGTGTCAGGCTTTATGCAGACTTGGAAGTCTGGAGGACTATGCCCTTAGTCCTGAATTTGAATATTACTCTGAAGAAGTAACAAGTCAATATGTGCCAATTTTCTTAGTATATAGTATTATTAATTTTTAGCTCTTAGTATTGTTTTTATTGTTGCTATAGTCTTGTCATTTTCAAACTCATGTCATCTTTTACCTAGTGTGAAACAAACAAGCAAAGATTTACACCTGAATTTGCTGCTTGTGTTAAGACCACTACTATTCTTATTTGCTGTGATACCCTGGTCTTCTGAGGTTGGCTGTTATTGTGTCTATTCTGGTCTATTCCTGTTTCCACTTTTATTCTTGCATCCTCCAACATATTTTCAATAGCATTCACAGACAAACTTTAAAAACATAGTGCTCTAACTCAGTACTACATTCACACTCCTCACAAAGTTGCAGGTAATAGAGCCTCACTCCCTGTTACTCTTCATCACATATCATTTTCCCCATTTTCATGCTTTATTCTAGCTAGCTGAACTTCTTGCTGTTCCTCAAGTACATCTGCTCTTTCCTACCTCAGTACCTGTGTAGTTTCCAGAACTTCTGCCTGGAATGCAGTATCTCAGGACCTTTCCAGGAACCTCTTTCTTTAAATAACTGAAACCTCTATAAACATGTCATCTTCTCACAAAATCTCTTCAAGTGTGTGTTGAATGAATGGATGAGTGGTTAAATGGATAAGTGAAGAAGGGAAAGAATAATGAGTGAATGAATGAATTAATGAATGAATACATTCAAGCCCTGGTAATGAAAGTCAGTTTATGCAAAAAAGTTCTTTGGAATGAATACATTAACATTATTAAATTTATGTGCACATATAGTGTCTGCTTTTTTATGTGAAAAAGAAATTGAATGAATATTACAACCTGAGGCAACTGGAAGAAGGATTTGTCACTGAAGTGAGAAAACAATCAGTGGAGAAAATTAAAGTATAGGAATAAGATTTTGATATTTGAAGGACTATGGGGGACTTTTGTTGCAGGTTGTGATTAAAATAACTTTCAGCTCACAGTGTTATAGAATACATAATATGTTTATATGTACATATAAAATTTTGTGTGCAATTGCTTTGTTATTATCTCAGTAAAAGATTTATGATTGTGAGATTGCTTTAATGTTTTTTGCTGCACAGAATTTTCTTTTTCCTTTTTTTTTGATGCTGGGGATGTGTCTCAGTGAGTTCTGGGGGCACTCGACCACTGAGCCACATTCCCAGCCTGTTTTGTATTTTATTTATAGACAGGGTCTCACTGAGTTACTTATGTTTTCACTGAGTGCCTCATGTTTTGCTGAGGCTGACTTTGAACTCAATATCCTCCTGCCTCAGCCTCCTGAGCTGCTGGAATTACAGGTGTGTACCACCTTAATGTTATCTTTAATAAATAATCAGTTAATTAAATATTTCATTTGAAAAATAGTGAATTTGCAAAAGTTTTATAGAAACATGATTAATGTTACAATAGCCTTACAGAAAGAACACAGTGATGCTCATTTACTTTTTTGAAATACTTTGTGTATTTTGGTTTCTTTTATCAAATTTTTCTTATTAAGTGTAACTTGTTAGATAATTGTATTTATTCATTTTCTTTATGAATAAACAGAAATATGGTAATTATGAGCAAATTTAGTCTTTGTGAGTACTTACAAAAAGATTGAAGCTTGAAATATTACAATAATTTCCTTTTGAGTTGACAACTTGAAAATAGTATTTTAAAGTCACTTTTTATATTTTTTCAATTAAGAGTTTTATGTACTCTCAGTAAAAAAATATGTTTTCTTATCATTGATATTATACTGAATAAAAGGATATATTTTCAGTAAGAAAATTGGTTCAACTTTTAAAATGTATTATTTGATCATAATTGAAAAGAAATAAATAGAAGTACCTTTGCCATTGTGTTAGTACATAGTGTTTATTGATTTCAAATTTATAAAGCTTATCTGTTATAAACTCAAATTTGAGAAGTATGACTTGAGAATACAAAATTTGCAATTGGATTTGTGGGTAAAAGTTTAGGTTTAATATCAGACAGTATATTTTATAATGTATAATATACATATTATACTATGTATTACATACATATATAATATATGTAATACTACATATTATGTGTAGTATAAACTCCACAAAAATTGATGTGGAATGAGAGGTAATTACTAGCAATGTTAGATTAATCAAAAATAATGTAACTGTCTCTATGCACTTTTACAAAATCCTAACAATAAGAAATTTTACAAGACTACAAGTAGGCTCATTTTCCCTCTATTTGTAATCAGTTCAATTTTCTTGCCTAAAATTAACCTTTGTTGTGAGTTTCCTATAATTTTTCCAGATAAAAATAGTTTCCATCCATGAACTCTTTCATTAGCCTTTATTGAATAAACTTTCATTGATCATTTACCACTTTTCTGAACACCTGGGATGTAGAAGTGAACAAAAGGAAATTTGTCCTGAAATTTATATTTATGATGTAAACTGTGAAGTAGTGAATAAATAGGTAAAAAACACAGTCAGTGGAAAATAAAAGAAAAAAAAAACAATGTAACAAGCTAGGAGGGTAGATTGTGTCAGGGGTTGATTTTTCATTAGATCCACAGTATACAGAAGGTCTCTCTGAGGAGGCGACCAGTGCAAACATACATCAATAAAATAAGCCCCAGGAAAACTGAGGGAAGATGATTCCCTATAGAGGGTCACCAATTTATACAACCTATAAGCTTGAATTGACGTCTTGCTTTATGTTGGTACTGTGAGAGAGAAAAGAGATAAAACAGAAGCCGGCATGGAATATCTAGGTCCAGTCATCAATTAGCTCATCAGGACAACACTTACCGCTGTGGGTGGTGCAGGGGATCTGTCTGCAAGGAGCAGATGGAAGACCAACTGGATTAAGAGGGATTTCTGGATGTACTAAAAGGTGATGGCTAAAAACAGGGGTTTTAGGGCTCAAGAAAGTAGGTTTGAACCCTGCTTTCCTACTGACTAGCCAGGTTTCCTTAGGCAAGTTATTTAACTCATTTGTGGTTTTGTTCTACCATCTGAAAACTGTGATGATGATAATAATAATACCTACTTCATTCAATTTTTTTTCTTTTTTGTGCAGCCGGGGATTGAACTCAGGGCCTTGTGTTTGCAAGGCAAACACTCTACCAACTAAGCTATATCCCCCGCCCTCATTTGATTTTTGAAATGATTATATGAGTTACTATATGTACACCATTAAAAATGTTTGGTCAAACTATGTTTTCATATTGTGTGCATGTATAAATATGTAACAACAAAGTCCATCAATATTTGCAACTATAATGCACTAATAAAAATGTAGAAAAAACTGTATGTAGCAAATGTTCTATAGCAGTTAGCTATTATTATTGAAAGTTAGCTATTAAAACTGTTATTATTACTGATATCCTTATTGTACTTACTGAATCCTGCCTTCAAGAAAGTATAACTAGAAGAATTTTTAAACATTAAAAAAATCTCTTTCTTCCCCTGGAAAACTTTTTGGAAAATAGTATGTTAAGATCAGAAGAAATGAAAGACAAGTGATAATAGCAAATAGTGGACAGTTTATTCAGTTAACTTTGTTCGTACTTGGCAATTACACTGACTGAAACCAGAGAAAATTGATGACAATTTAAAAATAAATTACTATCTTAGCTTGAATCTTGTATTTCCTATTACGTGCTTATACTATATATTTTGGGGAGTTTTTACACAGTGGAACTAAATTTGATGAAAAGTATAATTTAAAATTAATATTATTTCATGAAAAATGATGATCTAAATATTTTGTTATTTTAGAAAGTAATAAACTAAACATTGGCAGTGATTTTTACAAAAGTTGAGTCTTAAACTTTTGTTTTCCCATAATTCACTTGTCTGTTTCTTTCATTTTAATTTCTTTGTAAGGTTGTTCTGAAGTTGTATAGTAGTAGAGGAAAGTTTGTTAGACATTTTCATAGACTTCCATGGGTACTGAACTCAGATGAATTGATATCCTTTTAAAAATACCTACAAGTATTACCTGGCTTGAGGAATTGTCCCCATTAACAGTGCACTGCAACGGGCGAAGATAAGCTATCATAAAAGCATAGGAGCAACAGGAGAAGCTATATAAGACTGGAGTGATTCAGTGGTTTGGTTCCACTGGCCTAAATAACAGCATGATGTGAAGCCATGAAAAGGGATTTCATACCATTAGTGAATCAAAATGCAGTCTGTAAAAAAAAAAAAAAAAAAAAAAATTAAAAAAAGGAATTTCACTCAGGTTCACGTCTAAGGCCCTCAACAAAGCTCTCCTTCATCAAATCCTTCTTTCTTTTACCATAGTCACAATTCTAAGCCTTACCTTTCTTTTCATCTATTATAGTTTCTTCTGTTCAACTTCTCCTTTCCCATACCACCCTGATCCCCAGCTTCATCCCACTTATTGACATCTAAATGGACTTTCCTTGCAATGCATTTAAAATTTGGAGTAAAATAATGTATCTCAAATGGTCAATGGTCAAAATGTTTGTGTTCATAACAGGGAGAAACATGTTGCATGTATTACACCTGAGATAGAAATAGATAATTTAAATATATTAATTAATTTCATTTTTAGACAACTCTGTAAGGGAAAGTAGCAATCATAATCTACAAGGAACAGATGCAGACAACTCACTTACGGGAAAACAAAAGGTTAAGACCCAACTTTTGTAAAAATCCCGATTTTGGGATCCGGAGCTTAAGCAATTTTCCCACACTCCTATACCTGGATAATGACAGAGCCAGATCTGGACAGAATAATCATAGAATTTTTCCTCTTTTACTTGTATTTTAGTAAATTATCCTCCAGAACTTGTTAGTATTAGTGTTGCTTATACCTTGTGACTCTAAGAAGGGAGCTTAATGAGATGCTTTAATATTTTAACCTGTATGTTTCCAGTGCATGGGTTTTTAAATGCTCACTTTATGATGCAATTATATATGATATACATTGATACCTATCATACAGATGTACATATACATTTATATAACTCTATCGGCTATATATCCAACAAAATTAATTTATATGCCTCAGGAAAGTTGGCCTTGGTATACATCTCAGATGTAAAACCAATCTAAAAATCATAGTATTCTACTGCCTTCTCAGAGATGTATATTTGTTATAACTAATAACTAAATTTTGTAAAAATTCCAAAGATAATTGGGAATTCTTTTCAGAATGTGCTTCTAAAGCTGAGTGAGCGTGCATGGCTATGAGGTGAATAAGAGTTTCCTTGCAACTCTCAGCGCAGACTCTGGACTAAAGCCTATCCTCTCTCACTAAGGTGGATATCCCTGGGCAAGTAACTTTACTTGTCTCAGACTCAATTTCCTATTCTATAAATTGGTAAATAAACTTGCATCTAACAATAATATTTTTTTTTTTGGAAAAATGTTTAGTTACACATGTAAAATGTAGCATGACCTAAGTACTCAATAAGTGCTATCTGCTATTCTTATTAACCTTAGCAAACTGGCGCTACCAATTTTCTTGCTCATGGAAAAGAACTCCTCCTGATGTCAGAGGCTACCTTACTCTTTGAGCTTTATTTAATCCTCATCATACCTATATCAAGCACAATATTGTTTTCTAGCATTTGAAGAAACTCAGGATGTTATATTTACAATCATATCTGATTCTATCCAAGGAATGCTTTTGCACACAAATGAGTGAGGGAATAAGCTACCTTTGATGAAATTCACTTTTTTCCTACCATGTCCCATCAAGGATTAACTGAACCTAAAGAAACTAGGAAGATTCACTTTAGGGTTGTGTTAGTCAGCTTTTCATTAGTGTGACAAAAATACTTGAAAAGAACACTCAGAGGAAGAAAAGTTTATGGTGGGCTTACAGTGTCAGAGGTCTCAATCCATGGTCTGCAGATTCCATCGCTCTAGGCCTGAAATGAGGCAGAACATCATGGCAGAAATGCAAGGAGAAGAACAGTGTCTCAGCTTACGGAAGTTAGAAAGCAGGGGAAAGAAGGCAGCAGAGACAAAATATAAACCCCAAAGTCATGCTCCCAGTGACCTACTTCCTTATCCCCATTGAACCTGTCTACAGTTACCAGCCAGTACAGGAGCCTTTTAAAATTCTTGATTTGTCAAGTGGAATAATCCACTGATCAAGTTACACATCTTATACACATGAGCTCTCAAGGGATACCTCCTATTACAAATCAGAACATTCTACCCTGCACCCCCAAAGCTGATATCCATCTCATAATGCATTCAGTCCATCTCCAAGAATCCTCATTGTCTTAATAATTTCATCAGACTCCAGAAGTCCAAGTACAAAATATCTTCTGAGACTTAAGGCAAACTTGTTTTGTGAGCCTCTGTAAAAATTAAAAGCAAATTACATACATCTACAAATTATGTCACAGTGTAAACCTCATTCCAAAAGGAAATAATAGGGACATAGGAAGAAGGGATGGGACCAAAACAAGAATGACACTCAGGTGGGCAAATAAGTCCTATAGCTGAATGTCTAGCCTCTGAGAACCTGGCTAAGACTTGTGATCTCCAAGGGGCTTGGGTAGCCCTGACCCTATGACCCCACTGGTTGTTGCCCACAAGGCCCCGATCTATCCTACACCAGCAGTTTTTCTATATCAATGGCATCTTTAATCCTGGTGCTCTCCATTGCAGTTATATCCTCTTTCTCACATCTTCATATATGATCTTCTCATGGGTTGCAAAGTGTACCAACCCTGCTACACTCTGCCTGACCTCTGAGACATTCCTTTGACGTCTCTGTGATCCCCTAACTCTAGCATACTGCATTTCTTCTAAACCAGCACCACACCAGAATGACACCAGGGTCTATAACAAGCTAGAGAAGAAGCCAGATAACCTTATACCATGGCTATAGCAGTCTTTGAGTACTTGGGCAGCTGAGAATAGTAAACCAAATCCTGGGGAAAGAGCTTGTAGGATTTTCTTCTTAAAGTAACATCTTTCAAATTAGTTGTTACCTTTATACCATTGGGCGCATCATGGCTATAGTCTTGCTGATTCTTGAGTTGCCCTTAAGGTATTTTCGAATTGTTGCTGTGCAAATTATTTAGCCTCTCTAAATACTCTGGTGGTAGTTCCTTCAACAAGCACATCTTCCTTGGTCCCAGTTTCACATGTGCTTTTCAGGCCAAACTACAAGTTTCGAAAAAATTTTTTTTCTGTTTTCTGCTCCCAATTCTCACAGTAAATTTGGCTAACAGTACCATCAAAACCCATACCACTGCCTGAATGTTGTGCTGTCCTGAAATATTCTCTGGCAGATTAATTAGTCCATTACTTTAAACTTAGCCTCACAAAAAGTCTCAATACATGAGCAAAATGTAGACAAGTTCTTGTCAGAATGAATGGCCTATAGTCCAATTTCCAATAGAGTCCTCATTCTTATATAAAAACTCATAAGCCTAGTCTTTACTGTCCACATTCTAATCACCATTCTGGCCTTTGCAGCTCCCACCAGAATTGCCCTTTAAGCTTTGCTTACAATATCCTAATGGTTTCTCCATCCTGTGTCTCCAAACATTTTCAAACTTCTCCAACAACCCAGTTCCAAAGACTTCTGTATCACATGGCCAGGTTAGGTAAAGCAATGACCTTATTTCTTGGTATGAACTTCTGTGTTTGTCACATTTTTTGTCCTTGTGACCAAAATAATTGATAATAACAACTAGAGGAGGAAGTTTATTTTTGGCTATGGTTTTAGGGGTCTTAGTCCATGGTCTGCAGACTCCATTGCTCTGGGCCTAAGATGAGGCAGAAAATCTTGGCAGAAGGACAGGACATGGAAAAGGAGAACTGTTTTGCTCATAGCAGCCAGGAAACAGAAAGTAAGCTAGCAGGGACAAAATATTAACCCCAAAGGAACACTGTCAATGACCTACTTCATCCAGCTCCTCCCACTTGCCTGCAATTACCCATTACAATAGCCTTTTCAAATTATTAATCCATCAAATAAATTAATCCACTGATTAATTTACAGTTCTCATAATCTAATCATTTCAACCCTGAAAGTGTCTTCATTGTCTCACACATGAGTTTTTTGGGGATACCTCCTATACAAATCATAACAAGGATGTAAGAGCTAATGGATATCTTGAGAAACTGAAATGGTGATAATAGCATGCATTATGTTTTCTGAGCTAGCAGTCAATATATGATGCAGATTTCCTCCCATATTCAAAATTTATGATTGAAAAATCTGAGAGGTAGAGGTAGAAGTAAGGGTGATCCCTTTCACTCTTTATCTTTTAACCCTACTTGCAAAACTATCTCCACAGAGTAGTCACTATAGACTTTGGTTTTCTACCTTAGGTACATATAGGAGCTAGTCAGAAAGGTGAGGGCTTCTCTTAGGCACTTGTTAGTACTGTCATGTCCAGTGATGAAAGAGCATGATTACTTTGGATTACTTTAACAGCTTCATCCAGAATGTTCCATCAGGGTCAGATACCTCCACAATGAAATCTCCTGATCCCATAAAGCATCATGACCATTAGAGGTGCCAGATGAAGGGAAAGGAAAATAGAATGGTTGGAGAAGTTATGAAACCTACGCATGGCCTCATATCAAGCTGTGGAAATAGGCAGTATGATATATTCTCAACATCCTTTTTGGACATGACATTTTTATGCTTAAGTTTATTCACATTTATATATTTATCCAAATTTTCTTTTTCATCACTATTTTGTTTCTTATAGGGTGAAGCAGTGGTGCCTTTCTATACAATCTAGAGATTATAGGTATCAATTTATGACTTTGGTGGAACTAACAAAACCAGATCTAGAATTAATTACACTCAGTGATTAGACACTGGTATTTGCTGTTTGGAGTAAGGAGAGTAGATATGTTACCTTTAAATAAGGAATAATTGGTGAATGGTGGTAGAATATGCCACCCAAAATATGCCACTTGAGCATAAGGATTATTTTGAGTTTAAGGCACTTAAGAAACAACAAATGCAAGAAGGGCATTTTAATTTATTTTTTTTGTTTCTGAAAACAGGAAATAAAACTTCCATTTACCCTCCAAGAAACATTCTTTGATGAGAAGTTACAGCCGCAAGAATTCTGTACAAGCAGACCTTGCTAAAATAATTCTTATCTTCCTTCAGCCTCCCCACATAGTTTATGTTCCCAAAATTGCCTTTTGGTTAACCTAGTACAAAAGCATTAAAGTTTTGGCAATTATTCAGTCATTTCATTATAAAGGCTCTTGAGTCACATAAAACTTACATAAATTTGTCTACTTTCCTCCTATGAATTTACTTTATATCAATTTAATTTGAAGGCCAAGATAACCCTAAGAAAGTAGTGGTAAAGTTTTACCTCCTCTGTGTGGTCTAATGGTAGTAGACCATGATGCAACATTATTTCATAATGGGAAATTTAATTGTTAGAATGGCAAGGAGTGACTGCTATCAGCAGGAACCGTCGCCCAGTATCTTTAAACACCCTCCCTACTTTAAGAACTCACATTAACTGTGATGGGTTAGGAGCAGGCAGATATGTGAACATGAACCTTAGAATAGAGGCAAGTAGCAACTAAGACAAGTAGCAGTCCCACAGACAGCTGCAAATGAGCTGCCATGCTCCTCCTGTGAGCACTCCAATTCCCACCCCCAGCAGGAGGGTTCTTAATGGATGGTCTGTGCAAGCCCCTGGTGGTGCCCAGTAGGAGCAGCTGTGTTATTCCCAAAGAAATTCCCCAACATGCCTTTGGGAATTAAATTAGAAGTCTGGTTCTCTGGCCCTTCCAGAGATTCTGTAAAATGCCTAATATCCTTTAATACACTCCTATTTTCCAAAAATAGAAGAAGAAAAAAAAAAAAGAACTTGTTCTGTTACTTGCAATGAAGTATATCTATTAAAACTTTGAGCAATTAAAAATGTTTAAAAAGCATTGATTTAAAATTCACAAGCTACTTCAGCTTTTAACACCAAAAAGGAGGGTGTGGGGATGAAAGAACTAAGAATCAATGACCATTTTTGATGGTGCTACTGTCCTCTTTATAGTCATTGTTAATTCTGGAATGGAAAAATTTGGGTATTAGAATTTTTATTAAAAAGGTTATGAAAGGAATTTCTGAAGCAAATACTGTTCTGCCACCAACACACTGAATGACTTCAAAAGCCTGAAGAATATGAACTTACAAAGAATAAATGCAGTGATGCAGCAAAAGGTCAGCAGAGAAAGACATAATCTGAAAGTAGGTGGAGCAAGCCCTTTTAGAGTGAATGTTATGGAATGACTGAGCAAATGAAGTAGCAATGAAAGAGTGCCCTCTGAGGTCAGTCAGAGTATTTGTTATCAATGCTGCAAATGTCTGACTTCACTTATAGGAATAAAAATTTCACTAGGTTAGAACTTTTTAGCCTTTGATTTAGTTATGATAAAACTATTAAGACCAAAATTTAAAAAAAAATTTTAAAAATAGAAATCCATTTTTTAAAATCAAGGATGTTAGGAAGAGTGGATATGAATCTGAGATAGCAGAACAATTTTGAAATTGATGAGGAAAAGAGTTATCCTTTTTTTCCCTTTAAATAACACTCAGGTAATGTTTGATTTGAACAAAGATAAAAGATTGGCTCCAAACCAACTCTCAATCACCGTGTAGGTCATCAAACATTTATTCATCATTATTTCCCTGTGTAATGTAAGATTCTAAGGCTCAAAAACACAAGACCATCTTTCTACCCTTGAATAGCTTCAATTAAGAGAGAAGGCAAAAAGTTCAGCAGTAAATCGAAACATACTGAAAGTGCTGTGGCAGACAGAAGTGCTGGGTGGCACTGGGGCTTCAGGGTAGAGATGCAGATGTCCAGGGGAGAGTAGCTGAGTCCCACCTGCTCTAGAGAGCAGAGCAGCAGGGGCTGGGATGAAGGGAAATTTTCTGCAGGAGGATGCATTTCATGTGAACTTGGAAAGACCCTAAAGTTACACTAACTGAATTACAGAAAAGGCAGCCTAACGTGTACTATTTATTGTCATTTTATAGCAAAACCTTCTACCACTATTTTCTCAGAATGACTTGAGACAGAAATGTTTCCACTTATAATTTATAGTTGGAAAAATATAAAACTTACTTGTTTTAATGATTTAGTTAGCTTTCCTGTCACTGGGACCAAAACACCCAACAAGAACTTATATGATGAGAAGTTTATTTGGGGCTAATGTTTTCAGTGGTCTCAGTCAACAGATGGCCAAACCCATTGCTCTGGGCCTGAGGTGTGGCAGCACATCACAGGGAAAGGGCCCAGCAGAGCAAAGCTGTTCCCCACATGGCAATAAGGAAGGACAGAGAGCCAGAGAAGGGACAAGGGTCGTTGGGTAAGATGAATCCTTCCAGGGTCACATGGGTGACCATCTCCTTCAACTATGCCCCACCTGCCTACAGTTACCACCCAGCCAGTCTATTCAGACTAGGATGGATGGATTAGGTTACAGCTCTCATAGTCCAATCATTTCACTTCTGAACATTCCTGCATGAACAGGAGTTTCCAATGGGTGCCACATATCCAGACCATAACATTCTTTTACCAACCATCCATCCACTTATTCATTCAATACATGTTTATTGAACATCTGTCACATCAAACACCCTTCCAGGGCTGGGGATTCAGCAGTGAATCACATAGACAGATACTAAACTCTCTTGGAGTCTGCTTTTCTGCTTTTTCATGTCAAAAGAGAAAAGTCAACACACACACATTTTTTTTTTAACTATTTGACCATTGCCATAATAATGAAAGTCAAGTTTTAGTATCCATATGAAGCAAATGCCTTATCTTTTCATGCCTTTCCATCTTGAAATTCCTCTCCTTTCTCTCTTTCCAATTTTCCTTAATTGCCCTTTCATTCTGAGCTTACCTGGCCAACATCTTTGTTCCATCTTTCACTAGTTCATGGAGCCCTGTGTATTTCTCTCTGCCACATCACCCACAGGTAATTACCTGCATGTTCTCTTCTTTCATCAAAGAATATAAATTTCAGAAGAAAATGGATGTTTGCTTACCCATCTTATTGTCAGTTACTAGTAGAGTCCTTGGCATAAACTAGGTGTTTTATTTGTCATATTAATGAATGAAGTAACTATATTTTCCTATCAATTTTGAAGTCTCAGGCTTTGGACAAACTTCTGTTTGTTGTGACTTGGATCTTAAATGTCTCTCAAATGCCACATGCTAAAGATTTAGTCCTCCAGAGGATAGTGCTGTTAGGAGGTAGAGCCCAGTTGAAAGAAGTAGGTTAGGGAGAGCCTGGGCATGGCTTTAAAGGGCTTATTTTATCCCTGGCACACCACACCCCTTCCCTACTTCCTAGATGCCAGGAGTTGAGCAGTTCTTCTTTGCCACGTGCTTCCCACCATGATGTTCTGCCTCACTAAAAGCCCACCAAGATGGAGTCCAGAGACCATGGACTGAAACTGCAAACCAGAATAAACCTCTTCTCCTTTAAGTTGATTTCTTTCAGCTATTTTGTCATAGAGACAGAAAAGTGACATAGTCTCCAAAGATTGTGGTAAGTATAAGAGCTGTAGCTCTCTGCTCTTCAGCAAGGTTTATTTGTCCTTCCTTTTGGTAGATGTATGAAACTGAGACAAAATGTTTGCTATATTAGAAAATAAACTTAGCTTAAATGGAAATTGATCTGTTAAAATTTAATTTATCTGCAGTAACAGTGATTTCAGTAGAAATTTATGTAGTTCTTTATGTGCTATATTTCTAATTTCATCATGCTTTGGGTCACATTCTAAAAAGGGGGAGTTGTTTTGTTTTTGTTTTACATCATTTTGTACATTTTCACCTCTTTTTGAATCTCTTTCATTTCTTTTATCTCCACGCCATATTTACAATATATTAAAAACAGTGAAACAGAAAGAATGCTAAAAGAAATTTCTTAAACTAGAATCAGATCAAAGTAGCCATTAGAAATTAGAATGCAAAATATAATTATTATCAGAATTCTAAAATATAATAAAAGTTAGCATGTACAATCAGAAGAGATAAAAATGTCTTGTTAAATATATGCTATTTTAGCAACTGCTTAGCATTTGGGAAAATCTATAGTTGTATTTCTAAAACATACCTTGTACAAAATTATATTACATGTATTAAAATGTTAAATCTGTAGTGAAACAGAAAGGATGGGTAGAGAAGGTGGAAGAGCTAAGTCTTTTGTCTGATTTGTCAGTATCAAAATTGTGCATTCTTTTCTCCTTGAGTTTTTTTTTTCTTGTACTCGTTCAGGTAACAAATCAAACAAGGTTTAGAAATATTAAAAATATAAATTTTGGTTCAATTAAACTGAAACATTTTAGCCAATATTTGATTTCAATATAAATTATATTTTTGTAAGAGTTTGTCAGATTTGTAGTATGTGAGCTTGAAGGTAATTTCAAAAATCTATAGGTAATTTAAGATGTAAGACTGATCTTGAGTAAAAATTCAATAATCATTGATCCCTAATTAATTTCTATGTAAGATAAAATAGTGGAGCTTACTTTAATAAATGTAATTTTAAGCTTTCATAATTTTGCTTCTTATTTTTATATGATAATAGCTATTTTGAGTTCAGATGTTGAACTTCTTTGCTTTTGCCATTGTAAAAAGGTATACAAAGGACGAATGACTGTAGAGACTGTAGAGAGTTGTGTTATTGTGTTCATGAGCTCTGCTCATCTGCAAAAATTGCTTGGACATGACAAGTAGTTCTCAACTTCCCATTCTCCAGGTTTCTTAGAGTTTATAACTAATATGAGTGGTTGAGTCAATACAAAGAGAAATAATGACATTATTTCTCTAAAGAGAGGTTCTCCTACTTCATGGTTTCCAGAACTCCCTAAATTAAAACCTATTTAGGATTCCAAAGAGTTGAATATTTTAAAGTGTAATATGATTATTGATACTTACTCTATTAGAAAGTAAAATGTAGGAAGCTGAAATAAGCCAATTCCCCCAAAACAAAGGTCAAATGTTTTCCCTGATAAGTGGATGATGATATAGAATTGGGTTGCGGGTGTTGGGGGTGAGAGAAGAATGGAGGAACTTTAAATTTATGTAGAGGGAAATGAGAAGGGGAGGAGACGGGTATGAAAAATGGTGGAATGAGACAGACATCATTACCCCATGTACATGTATGATTAACAAGAATGGTATGAATGTACATCATGCACAACCTTAGGAATGAAAATTTGTACCCCATATATGTACAACGAATCAAAATGAAGTCTGTAAAATTTTTTTAAAAATGTAGGAAGCTGTAAAACATTGATTCAACAGAAAGAAACAATGCTGAATTAATACATATGTATAATTCTAAGATTTTATACAATTTTGTATGTTATTTACACTACATATGCAACGTTCTAATATGAAAATAGTGTTAAGTTCACAAACCCACTAAACAAGGAATACTGTTCTACAGTGTTTGTTTGTTCTAAAATATATGGAAGACCACAATAAAGAACAAAAAACGTAAATGGAATTTTGTCTTTATTTCTAATGCCTGATTATGAAAAGAAACTATGAAATTTGTTAAGAATTTCACACTTTGCTCAATTTTGCAGTTCTAATTTACCAATTAACTCCTTCATGTACAACATAATTAATTATTCTTTATCTTCTGAACCCTCATGCATTTTTTGCAATGATAATTTTGTAATTTGAGCTCCTATAAGGGATCTTTATAGTGACCTTTGATATAATACTATAAAAATGTCAATTGTGCACAGCAAAGAAAATGACAGTGCATCAGAAGAACCTACAGGCTGGAAGAAAAATTTGGCAAGGAGTTCATATCAAAAACACATAAGGAGCTCAAACCACTCTCTATCAAGAAATAAAAGTTACAAAGAAGAAACCTGAGCTGGCCGTGGTGGCACACGTCTGTAATTCCAGCACTTGGAAGCCTGAGGCAGGAGGATCTCCAGTTCAAAGCCAGCCTCAGCAACTTAGCGAGGTCCTAAGCAACTCAGTGAGACCCTGTCTCTACATAAAATACAGAATAAGGCTGGGGATGTAGCTCAGTGGTAGAGTGCCTCTGGGTTCAATCCCCAGTACCAAAAAAAAAAAAAAAAAGAAGAAGAAGAAACCTGAAAAGATATTTGTTAAATCAAGACAAACAAATGGTCAGAAAATACATGAAAAAAACCTCAATATTGCTAATCATTAGATAAATTAAAATTTAAATCAAAATGGGAATATCACTTTCCAACTGTTGAAACATCTTTTATCAAAAAAGTGCAAGATACCAAGTGCAATCCAGTGTCCAGTTGTCCGAGAAACAAAAGAAGTAGGTCAGTGAGTTGGGATTTACACCAATGCAGTGTGACTCCAACTTTCATCATCAAGTTGTTTCTGAAGTAAGACAATACTTTTCTTCAGAGAGCTCTTTTGTTTTTTTTATTTATAATATTTTATATTTTGCATTTTCACATCTATGCTTTGAAAAAAGAAAATTTCTAAGGGATTACAAAATGATTATTAACTATTATTTTCCTTCTCTATGTTTACAAATTTCTATGACAAAATATGTTACTTATAACATAAATAAAAGGAAACACCTTTTAAACTATATTGAAGGAGTTTGACCTAGGTCACTACTTTTCAATAAAATATCTAGAATAATGATATACTCAATGGTATGGAAATGTTCAGACAAACTTTTGTCTACTTTCTGACTTCCTGGGTATATTTTTTCCAGTTGTATAAGTCAACTAGTTTTAAAAACCTTCAAGTTTACTCAGCTTTTTACTTCACAGTTGAACTATCAGAGCTGGAGAATTAATAATTCTTTGATCAAATTTTGAAATTGCTAATCCTGATTGCCAATGAAAGGCCATTGATAGAATTGTTCAGGAGCTGTGTTGTAATTCACAAGAGATCATTATACAGCATAGTAACTTGTGAAGCTTAAAAACATTGTCCAGTGGTCAGCTTATTTTTCCTTGCCATTCAAAAGAAGACAAACTATTTTAAATTAATTAAATATGTTTGATTTAAGTAATACAACAATATAATAAATACATTTGATAAATGCATGTAATTTATGATCACTCTTAAAGTACAGAAGAAAGGTTGTTTAGAGTACTTCTGGTCTAACATCTGAGTATTCTTGCTCTCCACTCTGGTGGGAAAATGTATTTAAAAAATATTCAGTTGTTCTATTTTCCTACCCTACACTGCTTAAGGATTTAACAGGCTGCAAATTCCTTTCTCCCCAATCTATGACTACTAGACTCTTGCAAGTTAATTTTTATTTTCACCATTTGCAGACCCTGAAATTCTATAAGTATCATTCAGATGAACATAATTATTCAGAGAATAGTTATTGCATATCTCTTGATGAAATGAAAATCTGACTAATGTTAATCAATTGCAATTTTAAATCAAGGAGCTAGGGCTTGTGAATTATACCTTTTATATTTTTTACATATGCTATTACTTTGGATACAGGCACATTCTGTTATGGTTTAGCTATGGGTTGTCGCTCAAAAGCACATGTGTTAGACAATGCAAGAAAGTTTAGAGGTAAAACGATTGGGTTATGAGAACCTTAACTTATTCAGTTTCATTAATCCAGTTGAATAGATTAACTGCTTGGTAACTCTTGGTAACTCTACCTCTGTACATTAGGGGCCTATAATGAAAACATTTTTATCATTCAAAGTGTTTTAGTCAGCTTTTTCACTTCTGCAACCAAAAGACCTGGCAACAATAATTTTAGAGGAGAAAGTTTATTTGGTGTTCACAGTTCCAAGAATCTCAGTCCATAGACAGTTGACTCCATTCTTTGGGGCCTGAGATGAAGTGAAATACCATGGTAGAAGTGTGTGGCAGAGGAAAGCAGGACATGGTTACCAGGAAGCAGAGAGAAAATGTTCTACTTACCAGCAACAAAATATATATCCCAAAAGCTCCCAGTGACCTACCTCCTCCAGTCACACCCTACTTTCCCAGAGTTACCAAGCAGTTAATCTCTTCAACTGGATTAGTGAAACTGAATAAGTTAAGGTTCTCATAACCCAATCATTTTACCTCTAAACTTTCTTGCATTGTCTAATACATGAGCTTTTGAGCGACAACTCATAGCTAAACCATAACAGAAAGTGCCTATAAACTAAAAGAAACAACACAAACAATAATGACTTCCTGAAAGTAGATGCTGAATGCATGCCCATCTGAAAAGTCTGGAAAAGGAACACTAACACTCTAGTGACTTTAGGTGAGTGGGCAGGACGAGCAGAAGACAGTCACTCAGAAAAGGGAGAAAGCAGCCAAATTGCCAGCATGGATGTTGCAAAGAGGCTGTTGATGTGCTCAGGGGTAACAATTGACTGCTCACCCTTACAGGAACAGAACTGCATTAGATGGGAGACCTCACTGATGCCAAATTGGATTTATTTGCTAAGAAACAAAACTTTACAGGCCTTATGGGAAAACTAACAGAAAGATAGAATTGATTTGTAACTGAAAGTTGGAAAATGACAGCAGAGAAATGGCTCCACACATTTGCAGATCTGAGCAAACATCTCCCTTGGGGTCCTGCGTAGACTGAATCAGTGGTGGGGAAAATGCATGCTTGAATTCTGGGAAGACAGAAAAACAAGATCAGCGAGGAAGGGAGAGGCACTAAATGCAGCTCTGAGGGAACAATGCAACTGAAGTATGACAAAGACATTAGGTGGGAGATCTGAACTCAATACATACTGTTGAATTTTTTTCATTTTCCTATTATTGTAACAAGTGTAGAACAGATATTAAGAGGTTGACAGGGGTTCTGAAAAACAATTGAAGTCATTTGAAAATTTACAGAAACTGAACATAAATATGCTAATCAGAAAAATCTGCCTTGAACAGATTTCTACTTGAAAAAACTTAAGATATGAAAAATAAAAAAATTAGTTTGCTGCTTTATTTCTCTAGGGAGTCCATAGATGTTCTAGTTTTCTATAAAATTGCTTTGGTCTTTAAATTGCATTGATAAACTGTGAAGGTTAGAAAACCATACATCAAGCATAGAGTGAAGCATATTGTTTTCTGACTTGATTGGGAAAATTTTCCTTAAGTAATGTTTCTCCTCAAATTACCAATGGTTAACTGATAAATGTTTTATGTTTTCAAATAATTTCAATAATATGTATCTTTTTAGTAGCTTATAATCCTTTGGCACGTCCCTTATTTAACTAGGTGAATATGTTCTTTAACATTAACGAATGATCTCTAATGCTAATTATCAATCAGTATGAATAGATCTTACTATAGGTACTGAGCTATACTATGGAGAAAAAAAGAAATGACTGCTTTTTCCTCCTATGACAACTTTACATGCTGTAAATACAATCATATTTATGAAGGCAGAGAATTGGTTTTGAATTAATCTGCACCAATAGCTGTCGCTCTCAAGCCTTAGGACTTTCTAGGCAGCTCTTTGATGATAATTACAAAAGCTGTTCTAATAAAAAATTCTCTTAATATTACCTAATGTTTAATTATCTGAAATTAACTTTAAAATAGCAATTAATGGTAAGCTTTCATCATCTATTAAGAATGATCTTCAAAAATAATCAAATTTGCTTTTGGCTCACCAGAAAGATAACCTAATTAACCTGACATTTTATGAGCATTCTCTTGAGATTGTCTTCATGTAGATTCTTAGTTGTTGTTTGCCCAATTTTTTGGTGAACTGAGGAGCATGGAGTGTGTGTGATTGTGTGTGTGTAGCTGTGTGGTGTAGGTATGTATGTAGTTGTATTCTCCCCAGGTTTTTTTGTTGTTGTTGTTTTTGTTTGTTTGTTTGTTTGTTTGTTTTTAAGAAAAGAGCCCTTCAGAATCACCCTACATACTTCTCTTATAGCAGTATTTTTTCTTAAAATCAGGCTGACTTTCCATCATCCTGAGCACAGGATGAAATTTCCTTCTCAAGAGATTCTCAATTCTTGCTCCTTTGCAAAACTTGCTTCATAGGCTATAAACAAAGATCACAAAGCCAGTGCAGGACATAGGCTTTGATCAAGGAAAAAAGCAATCTCTCAACAATATCTGAAAGAATTTAACACAAAATAAACTTTGGAAAAAATGTCATCTTGAATTAAACTCTGCCTTGAGTCTATGCCCAACTAAAGAAACAACTCTATCTTTAATATATTGTAGAATCCATAGGGATTTTTCCTCTCTAAACTGTCTAGACTGAAATAGCTAAGATGGATACTGAAAACCAAGCTGCATTTGGAACACTCTATCATGATCTATATTAATCCTCTTTTTTTTTGTGCTGAACACTAAAAAAGTTGCTAACAATGTAAGAATACTCTCAAGGAGTTTACAGACAATGATCAGGTGATGAACAATTAAAACATGGGAAAGTTGAGAGTGTTCTGTGTCCCAGTGTCTCAGAAATTCTTCTCCAAGATGGCACTTGAGCTATGTCTTGCAAATAACAGAGGGCTATCTAGATTGTCAATGTTGGCAGTAGTGGGAGTGCATGAAAACTGGAGTGAATATATTGACATAATACAACCATAGAAATGAAAAGTTGTACCCCATTTGTGTACAAAAAAATAAAAAAAAATCAAATCATTAAAAAAAAGAAAGACCATGCTTCATGGTCTGTGCAGAGCACCAACTTTGGAAACAGACAAATCTAAGTTCTAGACCTCACTTTTCCACATATTCCTTGTGTAAGTTTGGACAAGGAAACTTTTGTCTCTGAGCCTCAGTTCTATTACATATAAAATGGGGTCACTGTGTAAAAAAAATTATTGATTTATAAAAACCTCTGATTTTTGTTTTGAAATCTAAATTAGTTTACTTTGGCTGAAGTATAGTTTGTGCAAGATCAAGAAGAAAGCAAAAGTTGCAAAAGTTTATGAAGTTAATTCTGAATGGAAGACAGATTCTGGAGAGTCCCACATATAATACAGAAGAGATTGGACTCTGTCTTGAACAAACAGATGTCAGCAAACATTTTGTTTTGTTTTGTAACTTTTTTTAATTTTGTTTTTTAATCAGGAAAATAATACTATTGTTTCTATGCATTTTCCCCGTTTCATCCCCTTTTTACTCCCTACACTTTTTTTATTGATTCTTCTTAGTTCTATGTGACAGTAGAATCCACTTTGATAAGATTATACAAGCCTGGGATCTGTCTTATTCTAATTAGGCACTTCAAATTGTACTTGTGGCTGAGAAAGGACTGTCCAGGTATTTGATTATCCTTATCTGACTCTGCCTTCTAGAACCTCAGGATTCTCTGATCTTTTAGAAATGTGGGGTTAAAAAAATGTCAAGTTGTTTGTTACTATTTTATTGTTGTTTATTGTTTTGTATATTTTTATTTATAAATTAAGGATTATGATCTTTCTCATTGCAAACTGGCTTATGACTGCATGCTATACCTTCATATAAAATCAGTCTTGAAAACATCCAATCTTGAGAAAATTAATGCTATCAGTATTAATTTTTATACCTATTAAAATATTTTTTCCTTTTTATTTTAATTTAAAAATAAAATTATATAAATTTATTATGTACTATGTGATCTTTTGAAATATGTGGAAAGACTGAATCAGGCTAATTAACATATGCATTATCTTGCATGCATAGTTTTTGTGATCAATACACTTAAAGTATACTAGCAATTTTCACATGGGGTATATTGTCATTAATCATCATCACTTTGTCATATGATGGATTGTAGCAAATGTTCTTATTCACTAGAGGAAATCAAGTGTATATTTCAGATAGAACTTTTTGTCTGTGGTATAGAAGATGAAGTTCAAAAGGTGATGCAATTGGCTGAGAGCAGCAGCATCCTCAATTTTGGTGAAGGATGATGAGTGTGTAATAGTAATAGTGATGAAATGGAGGAGTTAAATAAAATATGTAAGGAGGTGGAATTTAGAAGACTTGTTGATTTGGGGTTTAAAAGAGAGATAGCTATCTGAAGTACATCCCTGATATAGAATTAGGATGACTGGGTGAATAATGTGAAATATTTGCAGGAAATGATGTCATTCTTTTGATCCTGTGTGTATGAGGCATTTTGGGGCTTACCTTATACCTGTTCCCTACACCATTGTTATACAGGCTCAGAGTTCAGGGGACAAATTTGTGGAATAAATATTGATTAATTGAAGAGACACTTATTGAGCACCTATTATGCAGCAAGTAGTGTTCTGGGGGTGCAACGCTGGATGAGCTTTCCTTCAAGGTATTTTACAACAGACTAAATATGATACTTACAAGCTGAATTTGTCCTCAGAGGGATGGATTGTAATTTTTATAAGAACTGAAAAGAGAAGAGAAAGCAAGCAAGGTGAGAAAGTAAAGGGGAAAAGGGAAGTGATGAGCAAGGAAGAATTAGTAATGGGCTCTTAGCAAATACCAGCCTTTAAAGGAGATCACAGGGAAAAGCACAAGAGTGAATAAAAATCCTTAAAGCTATAAAAAGGAAACTGGAACTTTAAACCTAGAAATTGCAGTCTTCAGATGCAAGGAATGGAAAAACCAAGAATGATGATGAAATGTTGTTCAGTGTTAAGGAGGAAATACAAAAATAAGCTTTGGAGGCCCACTGATAACCTTTTTTTTTTTTTTTTTTTTTTTGTGTGTGATGTTGGGGATTGAACCCAGGACCATGTGCTTGTGAGGCAAGCACTCTACCAACTGAGCTACATCCCCAGCCCCAGGATTCCTGCTAACCTTTTAAGAGCAGATTCAGTAAGATAACACGGCAGAAACTGGATGGAGGGATGGTAAGAAGGAATTGGAATGGGGGACCTCCTGTTTTGAAGTGTTTTTCAATTCCACTCTATTTTTAGCCAGAATTCCACAGTGGAAGAAATAAACAAATTCATTTTTGCAGAGGTAAAAAAGTTTTATCTTTTAAGTTTTCAAAGACAAACATTTTATTGCATGTAAAAAGATGGATAGCATAGAAGAGACTAAGTGGAAGAAATGAAGGATTCTAAGCCAAAATGATCCTACTTAGAAGACACTTTCAGAAACAACCACTGTTACATTGTTTAGTTTATTCAACACTACTATGTACATAGTGGACAAACTTAAAAGTCTTTATTTGAAATATCTAGTCTTTCCAGATGTTTAAAAATGCTTAAAATATGTTAAAAGTGAGGTAGTAAATAAAACATTTTATAGGTATCTTTGTTAAAATTCATAATAAAATACTTTCAGAACATTTCCTTTGGAAATGGATGATCAAAACACTTTTCTGAGCAATGAACATTATATTTGTACTGGTTCAGAGAGGAAGGAGGAAAGAAAAATGCAAAGGGCTTCATACAAGTTTGTTTTCTTCGAAGAAAGACTGACCATTGTCCCTTACCTCTGTAAGTTTTACTTTACTATGCCATGTAAATAGTGCGTAAGAAGGACAAATGAATGCTAATTTACATCTAGTCTATCTAGATGTTAAAGAGGTTGCCAGTGTGACCAAAGTAGAGTTAGGAAACTAGCACATCGAGTACACATTGTGTTAAAATTCACAGGAAAGAATGTTCTTAAAACCACTTAGGAAGAGAAATTATTGAAGTCATCTCTAAGCATTACAGGTGCATGTATCTGACCTCTGGGTTGAAAAAGATGAGAAGGAGAAGGATTCGAGGCCAGAATGTTCCTATTTGGAAGTCACTTTCAAATTCTAACCTTTAAAAAAGTGTATTTTGTTGTTGTTGTTTCTTAAAAGTCTAACCTTTGTTAAGTAAGTGTTGTAGTTTTTTCAGTGCTACTATATGTTCAATGGGAAACTTAAGTCTTTGGAAATACCTAGTCTTTCTAGATGTTTAAAAGTACCCAACAAATGGCTGAAGTAATGCACTTTAGGTATTTTCTTATTACTCCACAGGAATGGTTGCCATTTAGGGAAATGGAATTGTTGAACTTGATGTCTTGGAGAATATGTTGAAGGTTTACTGGGTGGTGCATGGAGGGAGGAGAGAGCATGCAGAGAAAAGCATTCTGTGCACCCCCCAGATTCATTCAGAATGTCCAGCCTTTGTTAAATGTGCATTTTAGTTAATATTACTGAGTATTAAAGTGTAAGTCTTAAAGCCCAAAATTTTTTTAGAAGCAGCAAAATAATCCCTATGTAAATATCCTTTTGTTTGTTAGTCTTCTGGAGATGATCTCTATTGATCCACCTCTTGGAGCAAGGGGTAGTCCTCTTAGTGACTGGAATGGTGAAGAGGAGGAGTGAGGGGAAGTATTCTTTGCTAGTATCTCCACATCTGGAAGACAGTTTTAGATTATAACCATAGATTTGTATGTGCATTTTTGGTGAAGTACTTATTGTTTATTGTGCACAAAGTTCATACTTTATTTCATAATATCTAAACTTTCTAGATGTTCTAAGGTGACAGCGTATCATAAAAATTAGAGCTCGTGAATGAGCCAACCTGTAAGTATCTTCTTGTTATAATTTATAGAAAATATGCACCTTGGACATGGAATTGTTTTCTCTCTGGGCAGTGTGCATCAGGACTTGTTCTTTAAGCTGGCAACAGAGGGACAGAAGGAAGCTTCCAGGGAAAGATGGGAGCAACTGCCAAAGGATTTACACTTTATTTGAGTCACTGGTTGTGAAAATCTTCTGGTTGTACTTTAGGAATTCTTCAATTCCATGGAAACATGTGTTCTTCCTAAAATTTTAGTAGTAGAAATATGATAATGAATCCTTTTAGAAACACACTAGGTATATTCTGTTGCTTTGTCTCATTTTAAATTGGCATTAAGGGAATGCATTATTTTAGTTGTAACTCTGCCAATATGTCTATCTAGAGGCCTAAGGCCTTTTTTGTCTTTAGTGAAATTTTTGTCCCCAAAACAGGATTATAACTTTTCTAATAGATTGAGTTGGTATAGTGTATTCTTGATTGTCAGAAATACTCATGTACAAAAATACTCCCAAATCCTTTGGGATTTTGAATTGGTGAATATTCATAATGTGCGAAAAAGAATGATCACAAAAATAGGATGTTGTGTATGTATGCACATGACCAGGGGGACACGTCCAACTAAGTTGCTTGTGATTCAATGACTTTGTTCTTTGCTTGTGTTTTTCTCTTTCCTATAATGCTCATATTAAAGTTTAAAAAATAAAAGTTATTTTAAAAACCTGGAAAAAAAAAGATGAGATGGAATGATAGGAGGAAAACAGGTAAAAGGGCCAATGACAGTGTCCTATTTTATGAGTAAAGGAGGAAAGTTTGGAATGTGTTTTTCAGAAACACAAGTAGAAGAGCTTACTTCAAATATGAAAAAAAGAGATATTTTTTTTTTAGACTGGTTGAAGTGGGTGACAAGAAGTTATTAGATGATAGAGAAGGGAAAGAGGTGTGTGAAAGACAGAGGTTCTCTCTAGCACTCAAAATAAAATTCTATATTTTGAATCATTTATGTAAAAATAAGATACACTTTATTTCAAAGTTGAGAAATTAATAACTCCACTTACTCTCACTAGTTAAAATTCTTTCCTTTCCTAAATGTTTATTTGTTGAAGGATCCTTTTGATTGCTAAAAGATTAGCTGCTTTAACCCTTTTAAATTGAATGACCCAGCAAGCAGCACATTACATTGGTCAATTGCACATGACTATAAGGGTGACTGCATTTAATTCTCTAGCATAATTGCAAGTCTACTCTTAATAAATTATTGCCGACATCCTTTCTGTTGAATTATTTTATGCTTGGTTAAAAAACAACAACAAGTTTTACAGGTAAGACAACTCTCCTTCTATATTTTAAATAGTGGTTTACTTTTAAATGCAATTTGTTTTCATCAGCATAATATAAACCTTTATAATTCAATCAGGTTATATAAAAAGCATGTCAAATTTAAATGTCTTAAAGCAAACTATTGATCCCCCCATCTGCTATTTATCTCAGAAAATAAATAACCAACATTCACCATAAGTCACAAAGCAAACAAATCAAGCAGATTTTAAAATAATTCTTGGTCCCTTCCTCTCATATATGCATACATTCATCAGCAAATCTTGCATCCAACCATTATTAATGGAGACCTTCCTTGACAAGCTTTCAAAATATAATTTCTAATTAACTTCCGTCTGCCCAGCTTTAGTTTTTCTTCTAAGCACTATCCCCACCTGACACTATTTCCATCCACTAAGATACAAATTCCACGAAGGCAAGGATTCTGTCAGTTTTGCTGACTATTGAAGTCTCAGGGCATGCAAACAATGATTTACTCAATCATTATTATTTTTTTGAATGAAGGAAGGAATCTCATTCTCTGGAAACCCATATGCTGATTTTCTTTTCTTGCCAGTTTGAGCAGTGAGAGAAGACAGATAGCAGGGTGCAGAGAAGGAATAGTGTTGGGACACCATGCTTTCCCATAAACAGGATGACTGGTATCTCAGCTCCATTAGATTATTATGAGTAACTGGAAATTACCGAAAGGTCTGAGTTTGCTTCAAATATGAGAAAGCAAGGTAAGAGGGAAGTGACTGAAGACACATAAAAGTATATCATGGATATTCTAGGTATAGAATGTTCAATAATTTTTTTATGTATTGATGAAAATGAGACCAAAATGAAACTCAAGATCCATAAGCTGGCAATCTAATACATTTAAATTTACTTCCTAATCCTGCATTTTACTGTTACATATTGAATATAATATGATATGAATTATAATGTGTGACTTGCAGTATATCTGCTTTTACTTTATTTACTTACTTATTTCTCTTTGTTATTTGTAGTGGTTCAAAACTTGCTTCCATTTGCAAATGACCTGAGAAGGTCTGAGTCCCCACACATTCTCCATTGGCTCCCATCACTCCTGGATGATAGGTCTAGCAACTGATTCTTCTCCATATTAAAAGAGGCCACTGGTTAGTTATTGTCTCAGCCCGACACCATCAAACCAAGAAATCTGTTTGCCTCAACATCACAGTTGTTCTTTTTTGTCACAACAGAGAAAAACTCCCTTTCTCATCAGAGGTTAATCTCTACTACACCAGAGACCATCTCCACTGAGGTATTTTGTTTTGTCCATGGTTTATCATCTCATTGCCCTGCAAATATCCTTTAGTACAGTCTACTAGAGAGCAACTACAATAACATGTTCATTTACTACCCTTCTTTCAATTTTTCTTCATAACCAACCACCCTGATATTTTTCCAAGCATTGTACTCATACCTCTTCAAACCTTTGTGATCTAACATAGCACCTTTCTCCCAGCAGAGGTGTTTCCATCTGCCTACCTCATGCCAAATTGATCTTAAAATTACTGTTCTCAATAGGTTCGGTCTTTCAGGAGTGGTCCACACACTTCAAAATCCTTCCTTCAGGGGGTGTCCTCTCATTTTCCAGAGCACTGCTCTCTGGGCTTTCCTTTAATCATTTGTTACTTTCTATCTCCTTAGTAGGTCTCCCATCTACTCCCAGAGCACTGGCAACTCTCAGAATGAGCCATCTTTTACCCTCAAGACATAACAGAATCCCCAAGTGTTGTTTTTCTGTTTTGTTTTGTTTTATTATTAAAAGATTAAAAGTTTTGTTTAAGTGAATCAATGGAGCTGTGTTGTGACCGAAATTTTTGCCTTTATCTTCTGGTTGAAAATGGTTGTCACGTTTTGAAGCATTATATTCATATATAGTGGCTTTCGAAGTTGAAAGAAAATGGAAATGCTTTTCCTTATGTCTCCATGTAGCAAAAAAAGATAACACAGACTGAAGTTTTCAGGCATTCATTTCATGCTCTATTTTGGCCAGAACTGGGTTACATGCCAGTTTATAGATTTAATGGTGTTACTGTGAACAAAGGTCCCATTTGTTTGAAATGAAACCAATTTGTCCCATGACTCTGATCAGTTTCTGTATAAATTTGCAATTCTATTAAATGTCTACTCTGGATCAATTTCTGTGTCATTTTGTTTTTCTTAATATTTCAAATCAAGAGGCCTAGATACATGAAAAATGGATCAGCTCTTGGTATAGAGATGACAATATTGCCCCTTTCTTGCTAAAGAGAAGAAAAACAGGACATTCTCTGAAGGGCTTTGGGAATGAATGCGACTCTGTGACAAGAGGGTACTGTGAGTTACAGAGAACTCTGCCTCTTGCTAGTCCCTATTTTTCATTTCAACATGACATGATGGTTGGAGTTACTGTAGTGAACTTGGATCTCTAAAGGGAAAAGCAAAATAATAACAAGGATAAATATAATAATAATAATTATTATTAGTATTATAAAAATTAATAAAACACATTCTCCTGGTATTATTGAGTCCTTTAATTGTCGAACCTTTGCCTTCAGAGTTATAGTCATGTGAAAAAAAATAAACATGTTATTTACATCACCATCGGTCATGCATTTTGCAGCTTACAGGGATTGTACATTTAATTGACACATGTGGTTAGCTTTATAGCCTATATATTTGTTTTAAATTTTTAAAAATATTTTGGTTATTTTTAATTGTAGGTGGACATGATACTTTTATTTTATTTGTGCATGGTACTGAGGATGGAACCCAGGGCCTCACACATGCTAGGTCAGCGCTTTACCACTGATCCACAACCCCAGCCCATAACCTGTATTTTTTAGACCTCTATGAGCTGCCACATCTTTGGCACAGGTGAGTATTTGTTTACTGGTTAATGGATTAAAGGACTTGATCTTTTTTAACAAATTCTTTCTTGATATCTACAATTGGGTATTTCAAGTCAAATATATTATGATTAAAGCTAGAATCTGAATTTCCTCCAGCTTTAAAACTTACTTATTTTCTTTTAATCTTTAAATAGGACAACATCTACCAAATGTGATAAATAAGATCAAGACTTATCTTTGATTACTCTCTTTGGGTAGTTGCTTTGCACTAAATTTAAAATTCATTTACCACCCTGGTGATCCAAGCTATCTGTCTGTATCAGTGCTTCTTCTTTAACTTCATTTACTCTTACCCATCATTATTACCCACTGAACTCCAGACACAAATGAAAAGTGGTTTTTTTCCATTGCATTTTTGTTTAATATCTGAAGATCGCATTTGTTCCTTTGTGTTGATCCTTTATTCAATCTGGAGTACTCCTTCTGATCTTTGCTGGGCAATTCCTTCTTTTTTTCAGGTCTTGGTTTCAAAGACTATTTACAGAGAAACTTTTCCTAATATCATGTTGAACCTAAACTTCCTAGTTTTTGCTATCACAGTACTCTATTTTTTTCACTTCAAGGTGCTTATTGTGGATCATTACTTTTAATTAATTAAATTAAAAATACACAAAAGCAATTACATAATTTTTAATGTGTACTTATTTCAGATGTTGTATTGATAGGCAATAGGAAATGCATGAATTATGCATGAGTTAGAGTGTTTGCCTTACTCAATGGCATTTTAAGTTAAAGTTTAAACAAAAACTACCTTAGCTCTCTGTTGCTGTATACAAATGTTTGGTGAATTTGGCAATTTACACATTAAGCATTGATCTCTGGTCTCACAGTTTCTGTGACTTAGAAGCCTGAGGGCATCTTAGCTGGGTGCCTCTGGATTAGGGTTTCTCCAAGGCTGCAACCAGAGGAGAGATCCTTATGAGCTTCTGGGTTACCTATGGGCAGGCTTTTAGTCCCTGTGAGTTGCTGGACTAAGATCCTTAGTTCCTCTCCTGCTGTGGGTCCTATGGTTCCCTCACTCCTTGCCAGGAGAACTTACAGTGAAGCTCACAGCATGCTAATGTGGCTTAGCTCAAAACGAGTGAGTCAGTGAGGGAAAGCAAATAGCAAGAAGAAATCCTCAGTTTTTTGGTAAGCTAAACCAAAAATGACATTCTATCATTACTGCCACTTCCTGTTTCTAGGAGGTAAGTCTATGGTTAGCCCATACTCCCTTGGAGGGAATTTGGTAAAGACCTGAGTAGAGACCATTTGGGTTCAGCTCAGAGCTCTTTACACCAAACACCTCAGAGTTCTGCAATCAGTCTTTATGCTGGGACTTCTTTATGCTTTTTTATTCTCTAGAATGTAAAGTCTACAGGCATAATCAAACATTTGCTTAAAACTGTGTCTCCAACTTCCTTACTACTCAAGACCACATTTGGTTCTGGTGGTGGGCTAAATAATGCCCCTTCCCCAAAGATGTCCATATCCTAAGTCCCTGAAGCTGTGAATATTATCTTTCCCAGTAAAAAGAGATTTTGCAATGTGATTATGTTGGATGGCAGCTTATTTGGGGTATTTTATGGTGAGCCAAAGTGAAATAAGCAAAAGGAAGAAAGGAAGGAAGGAAAGAGGGATTGAAGTCAAGAGAAAAGGAGCAAGGCAAAAATGAAGGAAAGAAAGGTCAATATTTTTTATCATCCAAATTATTTTACACAGATTGCAGGAAATAATTCAATTATATTCCAAACTAATATTTAACTGTAAGTATGGCCTTTTCACTGAAGCTTTGAAAAGTTAAGGTATTTACAGAGATGACTGACATGGTAGAAACCACACATATGTACACAATTGAGGGAATTAAAAGTGAGTAGTCTGAAATAAAAACAATGGAAATTAAACACAATGGTCATTAGATTTTCATCAAAGCATGAGTTAAACATAAACTTTGAACTCTCCAAAGACTGGTTCTTGAAATAAATAGACATGAAATTTCCTTCCAAATTTGAGTCTATTATATCATGATTGTTAGATTGTTTAAAAACTGAGTTTTTCTACTTCTATAATACTTTTAAATTGTGTAAATTGTTGTCGGCAGAAATGTATCTGCATCAAAAACATGCACATATCATATTCTATGTAATTATTATAAACAAATCAATTTAATGAAGAACACTTCAATAATCAAATACATCTTTGAGGTAAAACATCTTTTAGCCTATCTTCTAATTTTGTAATTCACTAAGGAAAAAGAGAGAGTTCATGAAACATATGTTTAAATTATACCTATATGCAAATGTAATTTAAAACATTTCACAAAATCTACTAAAATTTCTTGTACAGGTTTAGATAAATTGACTAAAATTCTTGAAGTAAACATTTCATATATGGTTCTTGCAATTTTACATTAACAAACTGATGATTATTTTCCATGTTTTAAACTCCATATTATTTACACCACATTAAGTAGTAAATTGTATTTATTTAAAGATTTGTAGCGTGTAGTATTACAAAGCTCTATATTCTAAAGGAATTTAGAAGTTAAGAGAACTTCACTATTAACATATTCCAAGGACTTTCATAAAATTACACATTTTATTAGAACCAAGCTAAAGGGACATTCAAGGGGAATTAGACAAAAAAAATCATGTGTCAAATTCTAATATGAGGTTTTCCATCAAGAGTAAATCATTAAAAGTCTTTATAAATTAGAAATGGCTATAATAATAATGCATCAAATGTGATATTTAATTGTAGCTCCTGTTGAATAAATCATCTTTCTTTTTTAATTTACAAAAATAGATAAATCACAGTTGTTTCCCAAGAAACTTATCTTTAGAAAACTAAGGTTATTTATGGTGGACTGGCAGCTTACAATCAAAATGAGGAAAAGATGCTTATAATTTTTTGATGTCTTTAAAATATCATATAGGATAACCAGGCACATGCCTGTCTCCCCAATGGGTCATGTGTGCATTTTGATTTTATATGATAATAATTGGTAGTTGGTACTTTTTTTTAAAATAGAATCTCACCAAGAATAAATTAAACACAGATACTCACACGAGCAATCCTTATATGAAGCATGCATGAGTGTGTGTATATGTCTGCTTTCATGTTAGAGAGGAGAAGGAGGAATTTAGAGAAAGAGGGTGGTCATACTTATAATCAGTTAAAATAATGCTATATGACTCCCTATGACTCAGAGCAACAATCTGTTTTTTACTTTGAACTTACCCCCACCATTAGCTTCCTTTTATTTATCCTTTATTAACATGAGACCTTATAAAGCAAACTCTCCTGTACATCCACAAGACACTAATTTAAAAAAATAAAATAACTAGAAGTAAAGAGCAGAACGATCAATAGAGTAGAGGGAAGGGAACAGGGAGAAAGGGGAGGGAAGTGGAGCAGCAGTACTGGGACTGAATTATGACAAGTTATATTCCATGCTTTTATAATCATGTCAAAACAAATTCTATTGTCATATATAACTAAAAAGAACCACTAAGAAAAAGCAAATGCTCCATTGTGGGGACCTTGTATTTGAACCTCACTGCATGCAAATGGTCAACTTAGCCAATGTGTGTCTCAGGATTTTCATCTCTAAAGTGGATTAATAGTTGAGAATTACATAGACATATGTGTTATACACAAAATAATCACTGAAGATTTTTGAGCAATGAGAATTTGAAATGAATTAAAGTATAATGACCACTCAAATATTAGCTATTATTGTTTTTTTATTTTTCTAATACTGTTAGCTGTTTTTGTTTTTATTGTCAAAATGATGATCTATTTAGTTCTTAAGAGTGATCTTAAAATCTTGGCTCTTAGTTATTTAACTGCTTTCTTCTCCCTGATTGTGTTTCCTATTTGTTTTATCATTTAATTTTTGAATCCGCTGTTCTTTCTCCTGCAGATGTTCTCTTATTTTTATTGTTGGATATCTGTTTATTTATTTTATTTAGTTTTATAGCAGCTACTTTCAAAGCTTAGTCTTTTTGTTTTTGTCTTTTTGACTGACAGGCATCTGCAACTCAATCCTGCTTATGGGTTCATCCATAGGATTCTTAGAGTAAGAATCTGAGAGAAAGTCAAAACAACCTCCTGCTGTAAATCTGGTAGACTCCTCAATTACCTGTCTCTGCCCCAGTGAGGTCTTGAACATAACCTAAGATCTATCATTTTAATAAATTGCATATCCCCTTATACCTGAAGGGAGAGATGATAAGATAGAGAAACAGCTAAGAGATTTTCATGGCAAATGGTAGCAGCATCTAGAGCCTATTAGCTCAGTGGTAGGGATGCAATGACTGAGATACCAGAGGTATCAGCCTAACAACTGGTTATACTGTGTAGCCAAAACACCTGGAGTTTCTTTTTCCCAGTCTTCCTTCCCCTCTTTAAACTGAAATACCTGACACCATTCCACTAAATTCCTTTTCTATTTATGTGAGTCATAGTCAATTTCCATTGTTTATAATGAGAGACTTTTACTAATTTTGAAGTGAGAACCAGGAATAGGTGATAGGTAACAAACCTTGAGAAGTGTGAGAAACCTGTTAGAGAGCAGATGGGTCTAACTAATAGATTAAAACAATGAAAATCCACTAGAGTTTCAGGATGGGAACTTGACACCACATGGCCCACAGTGTTGAGTTGGCTAACTGAAATTCCATCTGCCATCATCTGGAATCAAGTAGCCAATGAAGAAGAGTTGGGGTAGAAAGAATTATAGCTTTTCTAAAACAGAATACAGCATATGATGAATTTTAAGCTATAGTGTGATACGATTTCATATAATAGGATTTAAAAGAAACTCTACGAAAGAAAGGATAAAATAATATCCTTAAATTCTTAGTTCAGAGTATGGCAAAGTGCATAGATGAACAAAACAATTTATTCCATCCTTGTGTTCTCCTGCCATTCCAGTCCTCAAGTGGAAGAGCCATGCCCTTTCTTCTTGAATTTAAGTCGGTCTTGTGATGGATTTTGGTCAAGCAAATGAACTAACAGACTGATTCTAAGGCTTGGACTTAAGGGGACCTGATTGTATTCTCTTACATAGGAGTTGGGATTCAACTTCCATGACAAAAGTTTTAGTTCAACTCTGGGATGATGAAAGAAGATGTTACAATGGACATGAGAAGTTAGAGTGATGTGAGGAAGAGGTCATGAGCCAAGGAGCCAAGCTGAAAGAGAAAAAATTTGTGCTATTTTAAGACTGAGTTATGGCAGTTTATTATAGCAACATAGAACAATAGTATAATGTTGGTGTTAAGGCCTATCTAAATTTAAGAACAGTGAGAAATAAATGAATGGTCATTGTTATTTCATGCCACTTAATCTGGAGGCAGTTGTGAGTCAGTAATAGAAAACTGGTATGAAGTATAAGCATAAACCCAGCAAACTGTGCTGAAAGAAACTAGCAGCTGGACTCTCCAGAGTAAGGTAACCAGGAATTACTCTAAAATCTACTCTAAAATTTAACTCAGCAGATTTACAATGCTAATTGAATTCAAAGAGTTATCTAGCCTTTTATGTGAAATTTAGTGCCCATCAATTCTGAGCAGAAGTCTGAGCACTGTAACAGATTCAGAGAATATGAGGGCTCAGAATACCAAAAACACAATGTCCACTGGGTCTCCTTTGTTGCCAAAGTAACCTATTTTCACTTGTCTGAGAAGAACAAAACTATCTAATGGCAGCAGTTACTTTGTAATGCTTTTAAGAGTGATAACTTAACCCAGGTTCCAGCACAATCAAGATTTTAGCAAAGTCAACCCAAGATCAAAAGATAGGGAAATGAGTAGTAGTATCTTATAACACAGGAGGGTAACAATATAGTAAATATTTTATAAAAATATAGAAGAAAGAAATTTGAATATTTTCAACACAAAGAAATAATAAGTGTTTAAGGAGATGGAAATCTCAATTACCTTGACTTAATTATTTTGTATTCTTTACATGTACTACGTTGTCATACTGAACTCCATACTACTGATACTTAAAAATAATTTTAAATGAAAAAATTCAACTAAGAAAATTTATATAGCAAAGTAATTTTAGGTATTTGATCTTCATTAGTGGGCTACAATTGATGAATTACATTTAGGGATAAACTCTGAAAGTGTTTGAATGAGAAAAGAAGAATGCAATTTTGACAATTTCTTCTGTCCATCTCCTGTGTTACTGTCTTCATGTTTTATTATTACATATTCTAAAAACCCACAATAATTTTCTGCTATTTATCCTTTAGATATTCAAATGTATTTGAGTACCATTAAAATAATTCTAAAATGTATTTTATATTTACCATCATTTTAATCTTTTGTTTTCTTGTATTCCCACACAATCTTATCTCAGGTACCATTTCTTTTCTAGTTGACCAACTTATTTTTTAGTGCAGTTCTGTTATAATTAATCTCTTTTGGGGGGATTGTATCTTAAAAGTCTTTATTTTACCTCTCAAATGTTGTGCCACAATTTTGTCCACAGAAAACTTGATTCTTACACATTCCTTTAAACTAATGACATCATTCTAACATGACTAGGAGAACAGGAAATAGAAAGTGTCCTATGAATACTTAACTGTCAGAGGGTGAATGGTAATTCATACAGTACATAGGAGCATGAATAAAGTTTCGGAGACCCCGTAGTTTGGAACATATCAGGATATCCATTAGACTTGTGCAGCTATCACTAACAAAGAAGAAATAAACCTATTCTTTGGAATTTTTTGTAAAATTTGGAGACAATGTGCCCTTTTTTCTCCTAGTTTCTTTTAATTTACCAATAGCCCTCCAGTTTATAGTAGGAATTTGAGAAAAGAGTAGGAGCTCCACATGATTAAGATTGTGGTAAAACATCACTGACTTTGGGAACTTTTGATTCCAATTGTACAGATGCTCCAATAGGCAGATTTGGTACCATGTGAGACAAGGGGAATCTCAATAGAGTTTCCTTGGTTTGTGTAGCAGAATACCACTCCTTAAACATTTCCTTTTCACAAATGGCTCTTGGCTGCATATTGGGCACTGCTAGAGGTAGATTCCTGGACTAGGTGCTCCAAATCACTAAAGTATCCAAGTATCTGGCCAGATGAGCTGCCCATGAGAATGATATTAATCTAGCCTCCAAATCACACATGTCTACCTGGACTCCATCACTAAAAGAAGGTAAGTAACCTGGGAACAGACAGGAGCTAATTTCAAGGCACACATACTTTTTATCAACTAGTTAGTTTCACTTTTAACATATCTTTTCTAGCCATGATAACATAAAAAAAGTCTTTCCTATAACGCATACCTTTGGACTCACAGAGACTTCTCCATGATCACTAAAAGAGGAAGAAATATGGGTAATGCACTTGAAGAAAGTAAAATAGCATACTCTGACTTTACTTAAAGTTATCTATAAAACGAGGTGGCCCTGGAGAATGTGTAATCCATTCAAAAATTCTTACAGAGGCAAAATTTCCAGTGGTATATTTCATTCCCTCCCATTTATTCACATTCTCCCAGCCCCTCTCCTAGAAAACAAGGCCTAAGATATGCTCTACATCAATTTGTTGACAGATGCTAAGATTTGGCCAGATGGCCAGCAGCCTTCAAGAAATATGATTACAGAACTACTACCAAACTCAGTATGGCTGAGGATTTACTTAAGGTGCTAGATGGGGTGCACTCTTACAAATGATTAGGAACATTACCCTGCAGAATGAGAAATATATGATGACATGTGGAAATGAAGGACTGAAAAGTGGATTTTCATTCAGTGCCATAATTTACAAGGCTTGTCAAAGGTAAATGATTCTGGAAAGATGGGATTTTATTGTGCAATGTATAGTCAGAAAGAATTTCTGTGGAAAAAATAATGACCAGCAATTCAAAGAAAATAGTTAAATATTAATTTAAAATAAAATGTACCGGATAGTGTTAATCTGTCTCCATTTTATCCAAACACTGTTTAAGAAGGAAATCTATAATAATTAATATTTTGGTGATATTTACATCTCAAGAGCTGTCTAATTTCATTTTAATATTTGAAAGAACATAATTTTCTGCACTATCATATGAGCTTGTTTCCTCTACACATTTAAATTATTTAAGAATACCTTTACTAGTTTTAAGTTTTGAATGCTAAGTGATTAAAAGCCACTTGGTTGAAAAATATTTTCTACTTCATGAGAATACATTGGCTTAACACTTAGGACATCTTTCTTTCACCAATGTACGGATATTATTTATTTGATCTTTTCTTAAACTTTAAAAAGTATATAGTTAAAATCTAGTGTTTTGAACTGCTTTAATTCTTGCTTTATCTTAACCTGAACTAAGATCTCTTTTCATGCCCTACCTTTCGAAAACCCTGTTTGTTTCTGTAACACTCTTACCAGTTTGAGACATCACATAGTATGAAGGAATAAATGATAAAAGAAGAGATGTAAACTCTCTTAATTCATTATTCATAACCATACTTCAAATTTTATAGAGAAATAATGTCCTTGACTTTACCATATTATGTTTAATATAGCTATAGTCTCAATGATGACCTTGCAGGTATGCAGAGTAGCATTCCTTGTAATGATAATCTCCAGTGGGCCTTCAGTCTCTTTCAATTACTAAATACTTTCAACTTTCTAGTTATATGTAATGGATATGCAAAGGAATGTATGGATAACTTTCAACATTTTATTTTATTCAGGTATATTTGATAATTAAATATTATCTGTAGAGATTTAAGGTATAAAATTTGACTATATATATAGTGACAATTGTCACATTCATGCCACTTAATATATGTAACACCTCAAATATTATTATTGTCTTTTCTCCTTTTTTTCTTTTTGAAAAAGCTTGATTATGGTTATATTCAGAATAAATCCTAAAGACTTAAAATATCATGATCAAAACTAATAAATGAATTCAGCAAGCTTCCAGGATATAAAAATATATACAAAAATAAATCATGTTTCTATATAAAATAACAAACTACTCAAAAAGGATATTAAGGGAGCAATTCCCTTCACAAGAGCAACAAAAAAGAATGACATATTTAGGAATAAATTTAACTAAATATGTGAAAGAAGCATCACCAAAAACTTACAAAAACTCAATGAAGAGAATTAAAGAAGAAGGAGACAAGTAAAAAGACATCCTGTGTTCATGGCTTTTGATAACTAATATTGTGAAAATGGCCATACCTACTACCTGAGGTTTGGCAATTTTAAATGGAATGGAAAATATTTGACCTGAACAACTATGTATTTTTGGTTTCAGAGGTTTTGGTCCCTGGTCACTCGACTCCATTATTTCTGAGCCTGTGGTGAGGCAGAAAGTCAAGGTAGGGAGTATATGATGGACCTTCCAGAAGCCAGGGAGCAGAGAGGGATGACTTGGGGACAAAATTAACCCTGCAAGGTCACACCCCCAGTGACCTACTTCCTCCCACCTAGTCTTTATTTACTTTAGTACTAAAGTTTCGACTGCCTCCCAGTAGCCCATTTAGCTATGAATCCAACAGAAGACTACCCATTGGTGAGACGATAGTCACCTCCCCAAGCCCCACTCTGAGCACTGCTACTTTGGAGACTCAATCTGTAATAAATGAACTTTGGGGAGACATTTGAGATCCAGCCACACTGGATATTCTATAATGGACATTCTGATTTGTCTACATATTTTCAAATTTTCAAAATTTTCACATGCATTATACAACTGGCAGCAATTTACTAGTAATTGTAGCAATAGCTATTATTGTGAGATGTGAAAAACTGCAAAATTGGACACATTTTTAAAGTATTATACAAGAACACTGATTTATACATGTGGCTCTGTGTATGTATATATGTGTGCATTATATGTGCAGGAATTTAATTTATTCATTTACTGCAATGCTAAAGGTCATTGTCAATTGAGCTAATAGCATTAACAATAGCTGCTTCATATCTGAAGCCTATTTTTGAAAATATGGATATTTTGTCTCACAGCACTGTAAGATTACTTATTGAAGGAAACACCTTGAAGTTATTGGCCACTTTGTGTAGGAAAGACGTATTGACATACTTTAGGTAGAAAGACATGTTATGCAACTAAGTCACATGAGATTATTAAAATTCTCTCCGAAAGTGTCATAGTCTAAGCCTCAGCAACGCATGAGAGCATATAGCAGAGTTAACACTTTCATTGCATCGTAAGATCCAAAATGCCTAATTTCTAGTTTAACTGTATTTTTTTTTTCTTTTTCTGTGTTCAATGTAGAAGAAAAACAGCTGGTGCTCATCTTCTGGAAAAACAAAATCTCCTCATACTTTGAAATTCTATTATTAAAAACTGTTCAGGTTTCTTTTATTTAAAATCACTCACTGTCGGGATATTTGCCACTATAACAAAAAAAATCTTGATAATAACAATTTTATAGGAAAAAATATTCATTTCTTGTTTAGTTTTGGAGATCTTAGTTAATAGATGACCAACTCCATTGCTCTCTGCCAAAGATGAGGACAACCATCATGGTAGAAGATTGTAGTGGAAAAAAGTGGCTCAGGATATGGTCATCAGGAAGGAGAAAGAGAGAGAGAGAGGGTTGGAGGGGAGACACTGCAGATTAAGGACAAAATATAAACCCCAAAGGCACATCCCCAGTGACCCATCTAGATCCAGCCACACCCTAACTTCCTACAATTACCACCCAATTAATCCCTATCAGGGGATTAATACACTGATTATGTTAAGACTCCCATAACCCAATTATTTCACCTCTAAACTTTCATGCATTGTTTCTCACATGAACTTTTAGTAGACACCTCATTTTTAACCATAACACTCACTTAAGTCAAGACCTCATAGAAAGTGTGACATTTCCTTTCTATGAAGTTTAGAGCTGGGGTTGATATATGAGAAAATCCCTTAGAAATTTAGCCATCTGGTTTATTATTTAAAAGATCTACCTTCTTAATCAAACCAGTCCCTTTGATTAAAAAGTTCTACTTTCCAAAGTGAAATAATTTCTCATGCAGATGCTTCTAGTGAAGTTGAAACATCTTATTTTTTATTTCTAAAAAAGAGATATCCAAGAATATAAACAATTACTACTAATAAAATATCAATGTAGTTTGCATCATAGTAGCTGTAACACAAAAGTGTAACAAATTCAAATATATATAGACAATTTGAATCAAATTGATTACCATTTGGATATAATCAGTCATGGGCATGTAATGCTATTTAATCAGGTAATGACTTCATTAAATGTGGTTAATCACATGCCACCTTGAACTCATTTTCTAAACATAGAATGAATTATTCAAATTATAGCAATTAAAGCATACCAGTCAATGGCTAGATTCATTTTTAAAACTATCTAGCAAGCTTGCCAAAATATCTACTCATCATTTGCAGGAGTTGGAGTGTGTACTGAATAACTAATTAAAGAAAATAGACTTCTGAATTATACAGTTCTATAAGAACAAAATATAGATAACATTGAGTAGTTACATTTTAGCCATATCACATAATTGATTCTGAGAAGTAAATAAAACATAGAGAATACACTTGAATCTTGAAAAAGTAGTTTGCTTAGTGTTTATACTGCATGTATGCAATTTACCATTCATTCTTCAAATATGGTATATCTGTTTATTGTAGGACAATATTCAATTCAAAGTAAAAACACATTTTCCTTATTTCACACAAAATCCACGAATGTCTAGAATCTTACTGAATGCATGATGCCATAAAAGGCATATACCAGATCATTAAAAGAAATACAACCTACTTGAGAAAGTTTAAATCCAGTGTGGGATGCTACATATCACATAAGAAAAACTAAAGATGTATGGAACATGCACTTCTAAGGAACAGTCTGTGTGTGGGCTTTCTGTTTTGTGGTATGCACTTGGAAAATTTATTTCATGATAGCTCAACTGCTGAAAGTGAACTGGATTCTGTTTCATGGCACTCCTTACATGGTCATTGTTGACCACTCTGACACTGGGTAGACTAGGGTATTTTCTGACTGCATTCACTTCTGTACTCACTAAGAAAAAGGTTTTGAATGGTCCAATAGACATAGAGGGGATGGAATGAATCATATTTCCAATAGATTCACCCTCTGTTTCAGGGTTATTTTTATAGCAATTTATGAATGGTAATTTTAATATTTCTTTTTTAAAAATTTGATCTACCATTCAATTATACACACTTAATTCAAAATTCATGTTAATAGGATTATAATAACATATATACACAATTATTTTTAAAAATTAGGTGAAAGTGTTGCATACTTGTAGAAGTACTAAAGTACATCAGTTATTTTACCCATCAATTGAATTCACTGTATGAAGAGTTCATGTGAAAATAATTCTTGTTAATTCATGCAGATGAAATAATTATGGAATATTTGGACACATTTTGTGATAAAATTGTTTAAAATCTTCTTTTCATTACTGAAATCTCTTATTTATTAAAATTAAAAATTGGGCAGATAAAGAATTACCATATTTACTTCTAAATAAGTGATTACTTTTAGTACCATGATGTAATTGTGAAAATAAACATAATTTATTTCTAAGGCACAGCTAATTTTCTTGTATTATTAGTGATTTAGAAAATAGAGTAGAAACATCAACATATCCTCAACAAATAACATTCATTTGTAGACACAAACCATTCCACATACTGTTATTCAATAGAAACAGCTGTTCATAAAAGTTATGAAATAATAATTTCAATTTCAATCAATTTTTACCTATATTCAAACATTAGATATGACTTTTCTGAGAAGTAATGTGTTCCTGTTGTCATTCTGAACCTGTATTTTCAGAATATTGGAATAGTACTATTAACCTAGCAATTTAGTTTAATGGAAGTTATGCCTCAGCATCATACATTTATAAAATAATACTGGATAATTTTATTGAAAATTATTCCTGAAATCATGGCATTATAATAACTCAATGAGAGAAAATGATATGAAAGGAAAGTTCTATCTTCTTACTCAGATAAAACCAGAGTTTAGTAAAGGCTAACTGATATATTGATATGTTTTGAGGCTAGATTATAATAAAAAATTGTAGATAAAACAAGTAAGACATACTTAGCATTCCATTCTGAAAATATGTCTTTACATATATATTTGTTACACATAATTAAAAAGCCCTTGACCTACTAAATATTCTTCAGTTGCACAATAAGTATCAGAATCTGAGAATGCCTTGGTGAATATTTGCAATGTCTTTCCACATATACTGTTGCTTCATGTTCATTTAGAAAGAGGTATTGAGGCTGGCATGATAGCTCAGTGGTAGAGGGCTTTGCCTCACACATGCAAGACACTAAGTTTGATCCTCAGCACCACATAAAAATAAATAAAATAAAGGTACTGTGTCTACAACTAAAAATATATTTTTAAAAAACGAGAAATTGGCTCAACTGATGTTTATGGAGCAAAATATAGCTCTTTTAATGTTATTTATTTTATTTTAATTTGATTTCATGAGTTGTAAGGTTCAAGTGCTATATCCTCAATGTGATATTCCTTTATCAAGTATCAGAACTTTTAAGAACATGTAATCTGGGAATGATTCAAATATGTTAGAGCGCTTATAAATATCATAGAATTTTGACATTGCTGTTAACAAGCAAATGAAAATTTAGGCAATGTCCTATGAGAGCAAGTAGATGCAAAAATTTAGAGAAAATACATAAGGGTGAAGTTGAATAAGTGACTTGCATCTCTTTTAGTTAATATTTAATGACAAACTTTGTGCAATAATTGTACATTTATCAAAGATAATTTTTATTTTTGAAATGTTCCAAAAACTTAAATATTTCATTATTATTGCTTATTTGCAGTTCACTCTCTCCATTTCTTTCTTGACATCTTTACTCATGTCTTGAAAGAAAGAAAATGAATCAACAATGTTTGTCAGAATATATCCTAGACATTTTGATATAAAATCATTATTAATTATCCTTGATGCTGTAAATCATGTGTTAAAAATATTTTAAATTTATCAGAGTTCATTATATACAGGACAGGAAAAGCATTTTCCTTTTTATACTGAATGTATCTTAGAATATTAACAAAATCAGATCTTATTCCTTCAGAAGCACAAAAGATTATCACCAAGTCTTGATCAAGGGAGTGAAAAATAAATTCTTCAGAAAGATCATAACCCTACTGAAAAGAAATCAGAGAGAAGACCCTAAAGAATTATTAACTCTTCATCTACATAAGAAATGTTCTTAAAGATGTTTTTGAATGAATATCTCACTTTGTTTTTATCATTTGAAAATGGTCTACTGTATTTACTTACATTTTAGGCTTCTGAAAGGATAGTAAAATGGGGGAAGGGGGGAAACTAGAAATAAATAAATAAATAAGTACTTTAAAATGTTTATAGGAGTAGAGAATATCATTTTAAACCACACTGATCAATATTTTGTAAACTCATTTGTTTCTAAAATTTGAATAAATTCACTGATATTAAAATAATTTATTTTGAAATTTAGGTTAAACTGTATTAATCATAAAGTTGCTACAATTTGGACAGAATAGTTATAGCATATATTATGCATGTTAAAATTAACAAATAGGGGTGATAGAGGTCATAAAACCGTAAATATAAATAGGAGCTAGCTTGTTTTAAATAGACACTGTGCGGTAAGATTTTTCTATTCTTTAAATACATGGCTTTATTTTTCTTGTTTTATTGTAATTCGTTATTGTATATATTTAAGGTATACAACATATTTTAAAAATATACACAATAAAATGATTACTATAATCAAGTAAATAAGTATATTCATTCCATCATATAGTTACCATTTTTAAGGTAAGTGCAACTGAAATCTGTTGGCAAATTTTCTATTCACAATACAATAGTATTAATTATAGTTCTACTGTACAGAAGATCTCTAGATGTATTCATTCTACATAATTACAAGTTTGTACCCTTTGACTTACGTCTCCACATTCTGCACTCTTCCTCTCCCTGCCTCAGCCCTGCTAACCAACATTTTGCCCTCTGAATTGGGCTATTTTTATATTTAAGCAAAATCACATAGTATCTGACTTTCTGACTGGCTAATTTCATTCATTATTCTCCAGGTTCATTTATGTTGTTGATAATAGCAAGTACTTTAAATAGAAGAAAAACCTGGAAAATATTCTGTTGTATGCTCCTATAGTTCATTCACCCATCAACAGACACTTGCTTCCATACCTTGGCTACAGTGATTAACGCTGAAATAAACATGGGAGCATAGATTGTCTCTCTCAGGGACTGATTGCATGCCTTTGGGGATGCACCCAGAAGAGGAATTGATGAGTCATGGGTAGTTGCATTTTTATTATTTGTGGAATCTTCGTTCCATTTCCCGTAACAACCCCACCAATTTACATTCCCACCAACAGCGTATAAGTTTTTCCACAGCTTATAGACAACTCATTATCTCCTTTGGATCATAGCCACTCTAACAGATATCAAAGGATATCTTGTAGTTTTGATTTTCATTTCTCTAAGGCCTAGTGCTGTTTCACACCTTTTGGTCATTTGCATGTATTCTTTGGAAAAATGTCTATTCAGATCCTTTGTTCATTTTTAAATTGGGTTATTTGGGGGGGGGTTTGTTTGTTTTTATTTTTTTCCTATTCAGTGCAAATGAGTTCCTTATGTATTCTGGATATGAAAAACATATTGTATATATAGTACACAAAGATTTTGTCCCACTCTGTGTGGTGTCTTTTCAGTTTGTTAATTGTTTCTTCGTTGTGCAAATTTTTTTTTTTTTTTTTACTTTAACTTACTCCCACCTGCTTATTTTTGTTTGCCTGAGTTTTTGGTGTGATATCTAAAAAAACTCATTGTCAAGGGCAATTTTGAGGAGTTTTTCCCTATGTGTCCTCTTTCTCCTTTTTTTTTTTTTTTTTTTTTTTTTTTTGCACAGGGAGTGGGTGGTTATTTAGTTTTTCCAGCACCAATTATTACAGAGACTATACTTTTCTCATTGAGGCTTCTTGGTGACCTGTACAAAATGAGTTGACTACATATGATAGTTTATATCTGGACCCTGAAAATGTCAATGTGTGAAAGGTTTGGTTGACAGTCTATGGCACTATTGGGTGGAACCTTTAGGAGATTTGGCCTAGTGGAAGGAAATTAGGTAATTGAGAGTATGCCCTCGAAAGTTCTACTGGGGCCCTGGCCACTTCTTTTCCTTTGTACTTCCCAGTTGCCTTGAGTCACAGATTCCTCTGTTGGGAACTCCAGCTCAGGCTCAAAATCAATAGAGTCAACAAAGCATGGCCTGAAACCTCTGAACCCAAGAGCCAAGAAAAAAAACTTTTCTCCTTAAACATTGATTATCTCAAATATTGTGTCATTGCAGCAAAAAACTAATGCAGAAGTTAAATTTAGGTTTATTTCTTAATTCTCAAGTTCTATTGGTCTATGGAAGTGTGCAACACTGTTCTGATTGCTGTTGTTTTTAATATAATTTGAAATCAATAAGGGTGATGTCCTTAAACATAAAGATTGGTTGATTGATTTATTTTGGATATTCAGAACCTCCTGTGGTCCCACATGAAGTTTAGAGTTGTTTTCTCTATTTCTGTGAAAAATCCCACTGGAATTTTCATAGAAATTGTGTTGCATCTGTATATTATTAGCATGCATGGCATGGACATTTGAAAGCATCAATTAAAAAAAAATCTGTGACCAAGGGATATCTTTCAATTTACTAGTATACATCATTTAAAACAATGGAGATAAATTCTGAGAAATGAATCATTAGGCCATTATGTCATTAGATAATTTGTAACCAAACAAACATCAAAGAGTGTACTTACACAAACTAAGAAAACTATGATGTCAAAAGGCAAACCATATAGGACCACTGTTGTGTATGCTGTCCATCATTGACTGACATGTTTTCTTGAGAAACAATTCTGTCTTCAATTTCTTTCATTAAAGTTTTATAGTTTTTAGTGCATGAATCTTTCACCTCTTTGCCTAAATTTTTTCCTGGGTACTTTTATTGTTTCTACTATTATAAGTGCAATTGGTTCCTGATTTATGTTTTACATAGAGCATTTTTATATAAAGAAATGCAATTGATTTTTAAATTGAAACAAAAATCTAGTGCATTATAGTCATATATAACATTGGGGTTCATTTTGACATATTCATATATGCATACAAAGTACTTCCTCCATTTCAATACCTTCCCTCCTTCTTTTCCCAAATACCTTCCTGTAACCTGTTGTTCTTTCTTCTATTTGTTGATTTATTTTTTACTTGATGCACACTAGTTATAAATAAATTTGGAAAGTTTTATTCATACATTCACCTAATATAATTTGGTCAATTTCATTATCCAGTTTCTCCCCTTTTCCTCTCTCCCTTCCCCTTGGTCTCTGCTTCTACTCTACTGATTTCACTTCTATTTTCATGAGATACCCTTTTTATTCCTTTCTTCTCTTTAGCTTCCACATATGAGAGAAATCATTTGACCCTTGACTTTCTGATTCTGGCTTATTTCACTTAGCACGGTATTCTCTAATTCCATTCATTTACCAGCAAATTGCATAATTTCATTCACCTTTATTGCTGAATGGAATTTTATTGTGCATATGTAAGACATTTTCCTTATTCATTCATCTATTGATGGGCACCAATGTTTGCTCTATAACTTGGCTGTTGTTGATTGTCATGCTGTAAACATCAGTGTGCTTGTATAACTATGGTGTAAACATCAATATGTATGTATAACTATAGTATGCTGATCTGACTTCTCTTGCATAAATGCCAGGAAGTGGAATAGCTGAATCATATTGTTTTTCTATTCCTATGTGTATGAGGAATCTCCATTCTGCTTTCCCAAGTGGATGCACTAATTTGCAGTCCCACAATGATGTATAAATATACCTATTTCTCCACACTCTCACTAGCAATTATTATTATTTTTATTCTTGATGATTACAATTCCATCTGGGGTGAGATGAAATCTCACTGTAGTTGTGAATTGTGTTGCCCTGACTGCTAGAAATGTTGAACATTTTTTCATGTATTTGTTGGTTATTTTGTGGGAGAGGCACCTGACTCTTGGCTGGCAGCTGTGAATGTCTCAAATGTGTAAGGAAAGCCTACACTCATACAGGACTAGTAGGCACACCTGAAGGAAGGAGCATTCTGCTCTGGCCATCAGTGGAGCAAAGACCACCTCCCCATAATTAACATAGATGCTGCCAGGGAAACCTTGAGGGGTCCGGATTGAACACCAAGTAAAGTTGTTAGTGAAAACATGATTGGACAAGATACAATATCTACTTAGTATATCTATATGTTATATGATTGGACACAGTTACAAACCCTAATTAACATAAGGGCAAACAGGTAATAAACTTGATTAGCTACATAGAGACAAGACAACCCCTCAATAAACAAGTTACAAGCAGCTCGCAACTTACTTGCTCTCACTTAACTGCCGGTGTCTGTGTCTGACTCCACACCGCTTACCCAGCGTCTGAACTAAGCTGAGGCAAATTACTTCATCATTTGTATTTCTTCTTTTGAGAAATGCCTCTTTGGATCTTTTGCCCATTTATTGAGTGGGTTATTAGATTTTTGGTTTTAAATTTTTTGAGTTATTTATATATTCTGGTTATTAATCCCCTGTTTGGAGAGTAGCTGGCAAGTATTTTCTTCTGTTCTATAGGATTCCTCTTCACATTTTTGTTTCATTTGCTGTGCAGAATCTTTTTAACTTAATGCTGCCCACCTATTTATTCTTCGTTTTATTTCTTGAGTTTTAGGAGTCTTATTAATGAAGTCAGTGCTGGTACCAGTGTGTTGAGTTGTTGTTTTCTCCAGGTAGTCTTACTGTTCCTCACCTAATTGCTTGGTCTTTGATCCACTTTGAGTTGATTTTTATGCAGAATGAGTGTGAAAGCACCCAGAAAAACTCCTCTGGATGCGGGAAATCATGCAAGATATTTTATTAAGCAGACAGTCAGAGTGTCTGCCCACAGGATGAGAGAGAAAGTGAAACAGAAAAAATGAGAGTGAGCAAAATGAGAGGAAGAGTGAATGAGAGGAAGAGAGAGTGAGTGAAAGTAAGAGTGAGAGCGTGTGTGTGTGTGTGTGTGTGTGTGTGTGTGTGAAAGAGAGAGAGAGAGAGAGAGAGAGAGAGAGAGAGAGCAAGCAGACAACCAGAGTGCCCACTCTCAGGGCTGGGGAAGAGAGAGAGTAAAAGGCAGGGGAGCTATTCTTAAGTAATGGAATTTAAGGATGATCAGATCAATGGCTGCGGAGTATGTTCACAGGCTGATTAGTGGACCAATGGCTGATGAGCTGGGTTGTAAGATGGGCGGCGGGGAATACTGGTGGCAGCTGATGCCAATAGAGAGGTAGATATTTAGTTTCATTCTTCTACATATGGCTATACAGTTTTCATAGCACCATTTGTTGAAAAGTTTATCTTCAACTTACATTTTTGGCACTTCTGTCAAAGTTTGGTTGACTGTCTTTAAGTGAAACAGTTGTCTCTGTGTCTTCCAGTCTATTCCATTGGTATTTGTTTTATTCAGTTCTTTGTGACTGTAACCAAAATATCTGATAAGAACAATTTGGAGAAGGAAAGTTCATTTTGGCTCATGGTTTCAGAAATTCAGTTTATGGTCAGTCTACTCTATGGCTCTGGGACCAAGGTGAAGCAGATCGTCATGGCAGAAGGGTGTGGTGGAGGAAAGGAGCACAGGGCATGGCACCAGGAAACAGAGAGTCCCTCTCACCAAGGATAAAATATAAACCCCAAAGGGCCACATCAATTATCACTTCCTCTGACTACACTCAACATGCCTACAGTTATCACCCAGTTAATGCATATCCATGGATTGATTCATTGATTAGATTAAGCCTCTCATAACCTAATCATTTCACCTCTGAATATTCTTCCGTTATCACACAAGACCTTGTGGGGGAGACTTCACATCTAAACCATAATAGTATTCACTTCTGTTTTTATGCAAATACTATGCATGTTTTTTTTGTTTGTTTGTTTGTTTGTTTTTTACTGTAGTTTTATTATATAATAATCCAGTTTGTGAACAGGCATTGTAATGCTTTCACCCTTACCCTCCATGCTCCGGATCACTTTGGCTATTCTGGGTCTTTTATTTTTGCATATAAATTTTAGGACTGCTTTTTTTCTTGTTCAGTGAGAATGCTATTGGTATTTCAATGGGTACTGTATTGAGTCTGTAGATTGCTTTGGGTTATATGTCCATTTTGACAATATTAATTGTACCTATACATAAATATTTTAGATCTTTTCATTTTCTAAGGACTTCTGTGACTTCTTCTGTGTTTCTCTGTAGAGGAGTTTTACCCCCTAGTATAATTTATTTGGCATGTATTGATTGTTTCCTGCAACTTTACTGAATTCTTTACTAGTTCAAACAACTTTTTTATTGAGTATTTATTGTTTTCTTCACATATGTTTGTGTCATCTACAACAAAGACAATATCATGTTTCCTTTCTGATTTTAATGCCTTTTATGTCTTTTTCTTCTCTGGTTGTGATGCTTAGCATTTTCAGTACTATGTTGAATACAAGTGAAGAGAGTGAGCTTCCTTGAATTGTACTGGAACTTAGAGGAACAACTTTCATTTTTTCCTACTGATTTTATTTCAAATTTATTTTCCAAAGATTTAAGATGTTCTCAATTGTCATTAGATCAATCACTTTGTATCTGAGAAAAAGAGATGACTCAAGGTTTTTTTTTAAAAGTGATTTAATACACAAAATTATGTGCTCATAAAGCATAAGATATGGTGACTTTGGGCTGAGAAAAAAATTTGTAAATACCAAAATCACAGAAATTCACCATTGATGACTCCATCTGTTTTGATAACTAAAGTATACAATCTGAAACTTCTATAAAAAGTATCAGGATTACTGCTCACTCTGTCAGAGGAGAATAATGGATTTTCCTCTTTTGTCTTCCAATTCTCACTCAAGTATCGCAAAATACAAGAAAGAGCTTGAAACTTTGAAAATGATAACTGAAAATCAACACTCATTACCCAGAACATGTACCAATAAATATAAAAGCCTTGGGTTCACATTGGTCATGCAGTCATATGTGCACATGAGGTAATAATGTCTGTTTCACTCTATAATATGTACAATCAGAAAAATGAGAAATTTTACTCCATTTATGTATGATTTATCAAAATGTATAAATGTATTCTACTGTCATGTGTAACTAATTAGAACAAATTTTAAAAATTAAAAAAAATTCCTTGAGTTAACAAGACTTTTCTACGTTGCCATAAAACTTATTTTCAATTTTTAATTTACTGTGATTTTATTAGGAAAAATGTAAGTTAGTTCACAGGGTGTCCATTCCAAAACAGTCCAGTTGCATGGTGCCATCTTTGCTTAAGAGTTAAACACATACACTTGAATTTGTAATCCAAAAGCAAGTTTTATTGTGTGTGTGTGTTGCTCATCTGTGCTTGCTCATTAAAGTTAAGCTCCTAACCTCCTATAGAAATAGGGTGCTATCTTTTGTAATTGATACATTTCATTTCATAGTATATCTCCCTGCTCCCTAAGAAAGATCTTAGGGTTTAAAACTGGCAAGAGCGTAGAAGAACATTTACATCTCATAAAGGACAGACAAAGGAATTTACATTTGTAAGTTTTCTAAAGTAATTACTCTAGGAAAAGGGAGGTCAGGGACTAGATTCTGGAAGAAATTATGTAATATTTGATCAGGTTGAGGGACTAATTAAGATTGTCTTAGACAGAACACAGGTCTCCAAGGGTGAGTCAGGTCTAGAGTGAGGTGCCAAAGTTGTTACATTTCAAGAGACCTGCCACCTCACAAAACCCTCAGTCCTAAGCCCTCTCTAGATTATTTCCTGAGGCATAGTTTACTGAGAACTTGAGAATAGAAGGAGGATAGGAAACTGGAATTATTTTACATCCCTGTTCCTAAAATATCCCCTTCAGTTGCAGAAGGTTGAATTAGTTATACACTTCAATTTAAATTGCATCATATACCATTGGTCCATGAAAGGCCCCTATACAAAATTCATATTGTGAAGCCCTTGCCCCAATATTACTATATTTGGAGTTTGGACTTTTAGTAACTATGGTTAAATGAGTGGATGGGAGTAGAACCCTAATCTAATAGAATTGGTGTCCAAATAAAGAAAAAGGGAAACCAGATTGAGATCTCTTTCTCAAGCAAGCACAGAGGACAAAAGACACACACACACACACACACACACACACACACACGGAGGAAGAGAGAGAGAGAGAGAGAGAGAGAGAGAGAGAGAGAGAGAGAGAGAGAGAGAGAAGTGTCCCCAAACAGGAAAGAGCCCTCACAGAAACCACATTTGCTGGCACCTTGATTCTGGACTGTTAGTTTCAAGAACTGTGAGGGAAATAAATGTCTATTGTCTAAACCCAGTCACTGGTATTGTGTTATGGTATCCTGAGCAAACAAGTATAAGCCAGTTTTTACTTTTGGGGTTTATTTCAAGTTTGAAAATTCATTCTTCATAACCTTTTGAATGCACCAATCACTTCCTATTCCTTCACTAAGTAATTATTTTGATATGTTCAATGTATTTTATATTTTACTATTAGTATATAATTTTGCATGCACATATTATAATTCTCTTAAATGCTGATTTTTTGTATCTTATTGTGCATCTCATACTTTTCTTTTTACATTTGGCGCCTTTTTTTTCAGACCTACCCATGTGCTAGGTGTAAATTTAATCCTTTTTTTCTATTGAGAGATAATATACCTTAGTGGGCTTCCAGTATGCTTCATATACCCATCTTCTTCCACAGATGACCCACAAGTTTCTGTCTATAAATAATCCACATGCATATTATACCATATAATTGCTTTTGTTTATTTTGTACCCACCTTTCCCTTGTGTAGGCTTCTTATTACCTGAGACCCTTCTATTCATCTTCTAATTATATTTCTTTTGTCTCTTTATTCCCAGAGTCCTTTTGAGTAGCTTCTATAAGGAAAGTAAGTTAACTCCTAGATAAATTCAGCTCAATTTGGAACTAAAAGGTCATCCACACTTTGCCTTGGGAGTCTGCCTTTAATACCAAAGAAGTAAATTAATGCAGAAATTAGGTTTCTTCCCCAAACCAAATTTAGTCACTTATGGTTTAAACAGTACTTTTTCTCTCTGTAATGAAAGAGCAAAATTTTAAATAGAATTTAATTAAATGCAAATTTAAGTAACAAAACATGTTTACAGACTATACTGGAGGACTAATGATATGTTCCATTTTTACCCTTTACCTCTCCAACACAGCTCCCAATGGATCACTCCATGAATTATATGGTTTTAGTTGAATCCAACTGTGGAATAAAATAGACAATTTTTGAGTCCTGTTTTATGTTTCAATCAAAGACGGCAGTGTCATTTTAAGAGGGCATTGCAAATTCCAGGCTTCACCTTCAATTAAAAGAACCAAGAGGAGAGGCTCTTTCCTCCCAACAGTCGGAAGCCGGGGACTGCAGGCATTTGGCTTTCCTGCTATACATCACTTGCCATTGCCCATTATCTCCCAGCAACAGCTGGTGACACCTAGTCACTGCGCCTCTAGGAAAGCTCTCTTTTCCCCCTTCCATCTGTTTCAGTCCATTTACTTCAGAAATAAAACACAGCTTTAGCTGGTCTGCTTACAACATCTTATCCACAACGTAATTTAAATCCCTTTGGTTAGAGGAAGCATAGTCCGCTTTTTGAGGCTAGTTTTGCTTTAAAAACAAGTTGAAGTTGGAGATCTTCACAATCTGAAGTGCATGTGGAAATTCTTCATAGGTAAAATAGAAAAATATATGACACCTATGTCATCAGAAAAGTAAGGCTAATATATAAGTACATGTGAACCTGGGATAATACACTGATTGGGCTTCTGAGGTTGATTTAAACCAAAGTGACCAATATTTTATTTTCACTAGAAAATAGAAAGATTTTGCAATTTTGTAAGGGCTGCTCCATTAGTGTCTCCATGTCCTGTTGCTCTTGACTGGAAGCAGCAATGGACACAAATAAAAGGGGAAGCAGCCACACCCTCTGCTTCCTCACAGCTTCACTCTGGCTCAAAAGTCTAGACCATGACGAAAACAGTTTTTATTTCCTCTTTTTTAATTGTGTGTGTGAGAGTGTGTGTGTGTGTGTGCAGGTGGGTGTGTTTGCAAGCATGTGTGTGATTTCTCCCTCCACATTTGACAAATTACAAGCTCTAGGTCTAAACTGCTGAAGTCTAAAGCAAGACCAGGTTATTATGTGTGACTTGGGCAAGTTACTTAACATATCAAAATCTTATTTGTTCCATCTAAGAATTGAGATACCTACTTCACAGAGTTGCTGTGAGGGTTAAATGATACGTTTCCTTTAAAGCGTTTAACACGTTGCCTGTGCCTCGGTAAAGGATCAAACACAAGCTAAAGCTGAGTTTTGCAGAAACATAAAGTGTTCTTGTCCTGAACTTCTGTGATTCTTTCACATTTTAAAGGAAGGGGAACTGGATTAATCTAGAATTAGTCTGCTTTTTATTTGAAGTCGTATTTCTAAGATGGAACTTTTAAGAATTATACACTTTCTTCTCAAATTCATTATTGTAAAAAAAAGCTAATTTTGTTCAAAAGAGCATAAAATCATTGCTTATGGTGATGTTTTTCAGTGACTTAATGGTTTCTGTTTCTGAATTTGTGGAGCTTCTTATATCTAAATAGCTTGTTTATGTTTTTCCTTTTTTGCTTATTCTCAAGTGAATATTTTTCATTTTTACGTTGAAAAAGTAAAATGAATATTAACTTCATTCTTCTTTTCACCTACTTCTAAGTTTAGATTTTTTTTCTCACAAAGCAATAAAACACATATGGATAAGATATGCTTTAAAATTTATTTACTCTTTTTCAACTTTGAAGCAGTAAAAGTGGCTTTACCAGTTATTTCACATAGACCATTATGAAAACTGTCTTTCTGTTTCACTCTGAGACCCAAACAGGCTATATCAAACAATAACCATGTGGAACTCCATTTATGGTCTCAGAATTAATTGTCACATGGAACTATCAATTCCATATATCCTCCCAAAAGTCCCCAATTTATTCGACCTCCACTCTCACACCTCAATAATGGCATTATCACTCAGCCAGCTGCCTAAGCAGACCACACAAAATACTTAATTTCTGTTTGTGTCATACTTCATGTTACATTTCTCAACGAGTCTTGCAGGCAGTATAGTAAACCTATATTAAGATTCCAATTACTTGTCACCATCTCCATTTCCCTAAATCACCATCACCTTTTGAATGGCTTACTACAGTGGCATTCTAGATTTTTCAGGATAGGCTTATTTATTTATTCATTCATTCATTCATTCTTTTACACAGGAAGTTAATTATTTGTTATTACCTTAGACTTAATGCTTGAGTCCATTATAATTTTTAGGTTACTCTTGCAGTACAAAAGTATATGGAGAAAAGGTGAAAGTCCTCTCCTCGCACTATCCTCATGCTCCTCTTATTGCTTCCAAAGTGTCCAAAGTGAACTGTTTAGTGTGTACTCTTCATCCTATGCAGTTATAACTGTGGCTCTTAACAGAAGGTGATTTTATCACCCCGGAGACAATTGGCACTATCTGGAGGCTTCTTTGTTATTACTGCAAAGGTTTGCTACTGAAAACTTGTAGGTAGAGTTCAAGGATGTTGCTAAACTCCCATAATACACAGGACAACTCCACCACATGTAATTATTTAGACTAAAATGTCTATATGGTGAAGTTCAGAAATCTTGTTTATGTGGTATTGCTGATGATGATGTATTTTTTTTTTGAAACTAAAAGTATAGTTATTTTTATTCTTGAACACATACATACAGAGAGCAAAATGCACATTTGGGAAATTGAAAATCTTTAAAGCTTTTCTGGTCTTAAAGCAACAGGATTTCAGATAATTATATATTTTTTTAACCTTTTATTTATTTATTTATTTATTTATTTGCTTATTGATTCATTGAACACAAATGGAGTACAGCTATCATTTCTCTGGTTGTACACAAAGTAGAATCACACCATCTGTGCATTCGTACATGTGCACAGGGCAATGATGTCTGTCACACATTCTGTTAATATTCTTACCCTCCCATCCCCGACCCCACCCCTCCCTTCCCTCCACGCTATCCATCCTTCCTCCATTCTTGCCACCCTTCCCCCCTGCATTAT
>JAJEJO010001626.1:0-24908 GCA_020662805.1 Glaucomys volans | reverse complement strand
ATTGAATTTGTATTGATGGTGTATTTTTAAGGAATTCAGAGTTTTAACATATTCAGAGTTGGCAAATCAATTATAGAACATATTTATAACCAAATAAAAGATCCTACATCCACTAGTAGTCACTCTTCCTTTTCTATAATTCCAGCCAAACATTAATAAACATTGTGTCTTTATAGATTTGATTATTTTAGACATTTCATATGAATGGAATCATTTATGGTATTTTATGACTGGCTTCTTTCACATAGCATACTTTCAAGGTTCATCTATGTTATAGCATCTATGCTTCATTTCCTTTCACTGCCAAATAATGTGTATTGTATTGATATATCACACTTAATTCATCGCCAATTGATGGGAATTTAGGATGTTTACACTTTTTGACTATAATTTTAAAACTATGAATATTTAATGTATAAGTTTTAGGTGGATTTATGTTTTTCTTTCTCCTGGAATATATCCAGTAGTGTGTTTGCAAAATCACATGTAAATTCTATGTTTCAGACAATTTTCCTAAGTAGTTGCATCATTGTTACCTGCAATGCATGACTTTGATTTTCTCTACAGACCCCAGTCAACACTTGGTACTTTAATTATAGTAAACCAAACACTGCTGAAGTACTATATCATGGTAATTTTACTTTCCCTAGTCACTAATAGGTCTGTCTTTTTAATGCATTTATTAACCATTGCATATTTTCTTTGGAGAAATATCTATTTAGATCCTTCAACCATTTTATTGACTGATTTGTCTTTTATTATTGAAGATTTCTTTATTTGTCATAAATATGAGTCCTTTATCAGATGTATGATTTGCAAATATCTGCTTCCATTTTGTGGGGTTTTTTTTCATTTCATTGATGAAATCCTTTTAAGTACATACACTTTAATTCTGATGAAGTTTTATTTTTTTATTTCATCTTTTGTGATGTGCATGAGTTCATGAAAATTTACTTTAATATTTTCTTCCTAGAATTTTATAGTTGTAATTCTTATTTCTAGGCCTACATTCTATTTTATTTTTTATAAGGTATGAGTAACAGGTCAAAATCATTCTTTTTAAATTTATTATTTAAATGAGGTAATTTTTTATATTTTTGTGGTGTGAAATGTGATGTTTTGTTACATTTGTACAATAGTCATCTAGAACCAACTCGTTTTTTTATGTGAATATTAATGTCAACACCATTAGTTGTAAGACTAATTTTCTCCACTGTTTTGTATGACACCCTTGTAAAGATTCCAATGACTATAGATGTGAAAGGTTTTGCTGTTATTGTTCTTGTTGTTTTAGGCTATCAATTCTATTTTGCATTTGCACATACAGTTTTGTGAAAATACTACTGTGAAAATAATCAGTTTTATTGATTAAGATAACTTTGTATTAAGTGTTGACACTTGGATGTGTGAGCTCTCCTGCATGTTCATTTTTTACATGATTGTTTTCTCTGTCCTTTCCATTACAGAAATCTCCCTCCATTACAGAAAATTATCATGATTTTTCCCTTTTGTTTTTCAATTCCGTCAGTATTTGCTTTGTGTTATTAAGGGAATATGTGTTTGTGAATATTTTATTTTCCTGATGGTTTGATATTTGTGGGGATATTATGAAACATAAAATATCCCCATTTATGTTCATTTTTTGGTTCCTTTAAAGTCCTTATATAATATTGGTATAACCATAGAAGTTTTCTTACAGTTGTTATTTTTCAACACTTTATTTTTAACCTATTTGAATCTTGACTTCTAAAGTGTGTCACCCATAAATTATACATGGTTGAAACTTTTATTTGGTTTATAATCTCACAATCTCTGCCTTTTAATTGGATTGTTCCCTCAAAATTAACATTGCTATTGATATAGTTGGATTTTTATCTTCCCTGTGTCTCATTTCTTTTTGCATGTCTCTTCCTATTTTAGCACAGTTTTTGCTTTAATTGAATATTTTATACTATAACATTTCAATTTTAATGCTTTTATTATAAAATCATTTATATTTTAATAACTGCTCTAGAGCTTACCATATATACCTTAATTCATCAAAATCTGTTTAAGATTTAAACTAACTTAATATAGGGAGATATGTAAATGTTACTCCTATATAGCTCAGCTTCCCCCTTTGTCCATTATTATTGTTATATATATATTTCATGCATATATTATTAACATAAAAATACACTCAATAATTTTTTTTAGAATTTTTTTGTGTTTTCAAGAGGAAGAGAGAAGAAAGGAGAGTCAGTATATAGAAAGTATATTTAGTAAACTTCCTATTTACTGTTTCTTGTTCTTTTAGTCAAGTTACAATCTGGAATCATTCATTTCTTTATTGTAATTTAGCTTTGTTCCCACCTACCTCATTTGTACTGATTTTGGCAAATATATTTTTATAATAAAGATCCAAAACACCATTTATGTAGATGGATAAATATATAGATGGTAGATAGAAAAGTTACATATAATTGGTCTTTAAATCAGTTAAGAAAAAAGATGCAATTTGCATTTATAATGTTTTTTATTGTTACATGAATATACTTGCTCAATTTGCCTCATAATTAATGTTGTTATTAATATAGTTGGATTTTTATCTTCCTTGTGTCTCCCAGTACTCTGTCAGTTTGTTTTGGTCTGGATTGAAATTACTGTATATGGTCACTTTAATTCAGCCTAAAGGAACTTCCTTACTATTTCTTATAAGTACAGTCTTCTAGCAACAAATTCTGCCAATTTGCTGTTCTTGTTTATTTGGGATTGTCTTTATTTCACCTGTATTTTTGAAGGATAGTTGTGCTGAATGTGAGTTTTGGGTGGCCTTTTCTTTTTCTTTCAGCACTTTGTCATCCCACTTTGATTCAGCCTGCACTCTCTCTGCTAAAGCTGGGCTAAGAAGCCGGTCACTGATATTACTGAGGTTTCTTTCCACATGATAATTTGCTTTATCCTATCTACTTTCAAGATTCTCGTTCTTTCTCCCTCCCCCCACCTCCTGAGCACCCCGCCCCCTCTCTCATTCTATATTTTCACTATGGTGCATACTTGTGTGAATCTCTGCTTTTGTCCTACATACAATTCATTGAGCTTTTAGAATTTACAGGTTTATGATTTCAAACTTAGGACCATTTCATTCATTACTTGAATATTTTTCTGCTGCATTTCTCAACCTGTCAAAATTAAAAAATGTGAAGGTGAAATATGCCAAAAAAGAATATTTCATGGCAGCTCCAAATAGAAGCAGAATACATTTTAAAAATTCTTAAAGGAGGTAGACTGGTGAACAAAGGTGTAACATGTTAACAGTTTGTATAAATAAGTTGGCATGCTAGTTGTAAAATATGCCAGTTATTAAATAAATATGATCTCTAAAAACAAGTAATGAAATTTTCCTAAATGTTCATATGCTTTTGTATCCTGAAAAGAGAAAAAAGAAATTACTTAAAACCTATAAGCTAAAGGTCAAATACAAATCCAGTTACTAGGTTACTCTAAAAAATACTCCTCTTCACCCACTAAAACTTTTCAGAAAACACAAACATAAGGGATTTGAAAAAAAAAAACATTCATTGAAAATTTAATGAACAAGATGAAAATCAGAAATGTATGAGTTTTGAAATAATCAAAAGTTCTAAGGCAGGTTTTTCATTTTTCTAAGCTTTTAAATGTAATATAATCCCATGAAGAAATGATTTATTCTCAAATTTCTAAAGAGTCTTATTAAAAGGATTGAAGGCTGTATGTAAATGTCATGATATGGTAGTTCCTTGGTGCTTAATATTACTTTTGTTATTTAATTCAGTTTAACAAACATGTAATGAACTTCTAATATGTTTCTGGCACCATCAAAGGAACTGTGAAAAGGATAGAGAAGGTCCTCAGCAAACAGCACACACCTTGAGAGCATACACAGATAAGATAATAAATCTGCCATAGTAAATGTTGTAAATGCAGTAATAAAATCAAACCCAAAGAACAATATCATGAGTTCATACATATAGCTATCATTGATATTTGTGGATATTTCATAAAACAAGCAAGATGTGAACTATGCTAAGAAGAATAAACACAATTTTGGCCAAAGAAAGACCTATTCAAATAAGGAGAGAAATATAGTCAAAGAGACAAAATCTTGTTGTCAATAGAGGATTGTTTCTTCAGCAATTAAGAATAATGTTGCAGCTGAGAAAATCTGGTGAGATAAAGACATTAGAGTATTTTTGTTATTATTTATGGTATTTACAGGAAAATTAGCCTAACAGAGGAATAAGAAACATTTCTCAACTGTAGCATGGATCAGGATAAGAGAAACAGATCAGTGGTGGGCAAGAAGCTGAGGGAATTTACAACCTTTATTTTCCCAGTGAAATAAGAAGATTAAGAGTGAAGAGATGGTGGAGTTTGGGCTCCCAGTAATCACTAAAGAATTGAACTAGCCATTGTGCCAAATGGGAAAGAAAACAGATGAACCCATATGAAGTCCTTCCCCATTAGTGATAAGGGTCCAGTAAAAGTTTCTAGCAATACATATATGATAGAATTTACTTTTGAGATTTCCTCCAGATGTGCTCAATGGCTTAGCTGTACAAGTTAAGAGAGGGGATGACATAGGTGAGTTTTCCAGACCAGTGCAAAAGAAAGGTAGGGAAGGAATGGAGGCTTCTCTGGTTACGCATGTTTTTTACTCCTAATGAACCTTTAATTTAAAATGGAGAACTCAAGTCATTAATTTACAAGGTGATAAGGAGGACTATGGGTAGATTCTACTGTGGAAGTGTTGGATGCGAGGTTTGGAAAAGAGCAGACCCTTTGAGGCAGTAGAACCCCCTGGTGGTGAGTCAAGTGCGCCTTCAGCCCCTGTCTTGAGTTGGTTTGCAGAGGATGCAGCACCATCTAAATCCTTAAGTGAAGATTAAAAAGAGAAGAGGAAGACATGTAGCTAGCTTATTGAGGACGGTTATTCAGAAGATATGTACCTAGTCCATGTGAAGAGGATAACAAAGTTTCCTGTAACCACTTTAGCTGGAACAGAATGAGCATCACTATATCCTCCTGGCTTATTTCAGAGGAGGAGAATTCCTGTGCTCTGGATTGTCCTGCCACAAGGAGTTGGCCCATCCTTAAAATAAATCTCCCTTTGTTTAATCTTGTCAGAATATAAAACATTGCTATTTTTATCCACACCTTTTAACTTCATCTATTGCCAATATGCTTATGATTCCCAAAGTTAAAATTCCTCTCTAGTACTGAATTTAAGAGTGTATAGTACTCTACAGGGTATTCTAGGTTCTTTCCTCAAACTCAGAATGTTTTGAAGACACACATGTTTGCAAATGGATCACTCCATCTGTTTTTGTATTGTTCACTAAAAGACAGTACTCTTCATCTATTCATTCACATCTCTTCAGTTATCCTTCTGATTTCTTTTTCTCTTCCAAATTCTAATCAACAAGTATTATCTATCTCTTGTTACCATCACTGTTTCTACAGCCTCCTCGCCAGTATGTGGGGAAGTATTTGTCATTTCCATGCTGTCCTCCCTTCCCTTCACCCCTCACACATTCACAGGGTGAAATGACCATTCTGAAGTGCAAAACAAAGAATGTGTTGTGCTCAGTAGCTCATAATGTCCAGTACAATAAATTCAAAATTCCTTAATAATCTTTCACTATCTGCTCCCTGAGCAATTTTTGTTTGTTTGAGACTTTCTGTCACATCATGCAATCAATCACTAGTGATCTTGTCTAAAGGGAGAACCAAACAGACAGAAATTCCTGTACTCTTAGAGTTTCTATTCTGTCGAGAGGGAGACAAAAGTAAGCAAACACTAACAATAGCAGTTATTTCTATGAAGAGCACAGACCAAGTTTAGGAGTATTGGAGTTTAGGTTATGGGAGAGATTGCAATTTTAGATGAGGCGGTTAGGTGAGGTGTCATAGGTGATGTTTGTGCAAGGACTTGAAGTCCATTATATTGCAACTCATAATTCTCCTATTTTCCACTCTTTTCCCATAACACTTCTCACCTCCTAAAATGTATATACATTACTTATTTATTATGGTTATATGATCCAAAAACTGAATGATGAGGTTCACAAAATTTGCATATGTGCCTCATTCATTGATTCCTAAACTCCAGCACCTAGTAGTCTCTGAATAAATTTTTGATGACTGTATGTATTGCCCTGAATTGGAGCATAGAGTCACATTTGAAGAAATGTGGCATAATTAAAACAAACCTAGGCATTACCTAGATTGATATATTGTGAAAAAAAAAGCTTAGCATGTAATCCTTTGTTTCAGATTCAAACATATCTTTGGTTCCATGCATCAGAGTCTCACAGGTTAACAACAATGTGGAAAGCCTGAAGCAAGAGCAGCTGGAACAACATATGCAGTTTTACTCCCTGCTGATTCAGAGACTAGAACCAATGCAGAGACAGAAGCAAAAGCATCCAGGACTATACAAACATCCTAACAGCATAATTTACTTTATCAGGAACACTTGGAACATGGCTATCATTCAAAATATTAGAGGGCTAAGCATTTACTTTTCTAATGTGAATCTAATTGACCCTAACATTGGAATAGAATTTCAAGGCAGAACATCAGATTTACATTTAAGTTTGCTCAGGCATATTTTTAAAAAACCTTTCTCTCTTTTAGTGATATTTCAGGCTCTTATTTATTGATAGCTAATTACATGCTGGACATGTTTTCATATTAAATCTTCATGATATGTCTACAAGGTGGATCTTATTACCTCTATTATATGGTTGAGAAAACAAGGAAGAAAAAGGTAAAATAACTTGCCTCAAAATCACATAGCAAATGATATAGGAGGGATTTAAAGCTGCACCTGCCAACATTCAAAGCTCAGGTTTTTAACCATGTTTTATATTTCTTCCCTTTAACTTATAAAACGAATAGTAACATATAAAAATCATTGAGCAGGATTGTTTTCTATTTAGCTTTCTAGGACTCAAAGTAATGTGATTGCATTTAAAAGGGAGCAAACTTGGCTTATTGCTGAACGTTCTGTATTTTTCAGGAAATTAGAAACAACTTCTCATTAAGTTTGAGAAAATTGTAAATTTAAATGTTCAAGAATTTCCATTTCTTTTTAAATTGGTTTCTTTTATAATAAAATGATGACCACAAATCATAAATCCTTCAAATGGTGAGTTAAAAAAAAAAGAAAAAAGTAAAATTGTCAAACATGCTACCACCCAGAGAAAATCATTTAGTGGGAAATGTTTCTACATCTTTCTCTGCTTGTACACAGATATGTCCCTTTGGACACATTAAGATAAATAGCTGAATTTATGGACTTTACAAATGAATATTTCATTTGTTTAATTTTGCTCTCATTTTTCACATTGATACAAACTCAATGGCTAACAGGGAAAAATGTAGATATTCTAGTGTTGAAGTTATTTTTCTTAAAGGTTTTTGTTTTTCCCTTAAGGAGTGACAGTCACACTTCCAAACTTGCTTCTTTGTATATAGGGAAAAAAGCCAGTAAATTGCTAGGCAGAGAAGGTGATGATCCTTAGCCTTGGCTTCTGTGTGTGTACCCATTGAATTCAACTTGATGTCCTTGAAGATTGCGTATGCCACCAATATCAGTTTTATAATTGCTAATAGCAGCATCACTGGTAGGGATCAAAATTAAAAACTTATGTCTGACATTTTCAAAGGATGTGAAAAATTTAGACTCTTATGGATATCACTCAAACACATGGGCAATAACTATCTGCTACTTAGAGACAATTAGGTATATATACCAATCTACCTTAGCAAGTCCCCTTAATGGAGATACCAGACTTTCTTTTCAAGTAAAATGTTTGGTTGTGTTTTTTTACCTAACTTAAGGGACCTATTTTTATGGTATGTTCACTCAGTGTATTGTCTTTACCATGTAATCTGTTGGATCAAATCTTCTCTTTCCAGTCTTTGTCTCATCCATGTGATCATCCTCTAACAAGATAAAATATGTTCATCCTTTATGAAGATTAATATGTTGGTAAATATTTAACATTTGGTTCTCAAGAAAAAAAAACAATCTTCATCTGTAGCATTTGCCAATTTCTTTGGTGTAAATTCTATCACTGCAGTGTAGTTCATGCTATACCAACATTATTGAATTCAGACATGGAAGAGAGGCACCGTAATATGTGGTTCTATGGGATTTCTACCATGCAGAAAAATAGACCTCAATAACCTCAGTTTCACAGATAGTATAATGTAATGACGTGATTAGGAAGTGATAAGCTCTGAAAATGCTTATTACTTTTGTTCATTATATAATTTATATTTAATTTCTTGTAATTTAATTTTTCAATAATGTGTCTCATGTTTCTTGAAAACTTAGCAGTTTCCTTGTATGAGCAGGTAGGAGCCAGTTTTAGTGCTTCACTGTGTATAGTTGCTTGAAATTTCACCTAATATCTTGGTATTTAAAAAAATCAATCCAAATAAATTCACTGAATTACTGTTATATGGTAAGAACTGTAAGGCTTACTCCTAAAACTATTAGGAATAATTCTGAAATTATTAGGCTGGATGGGAATTCAGAAAATCAGGAGACATGAAGCAGCAGTTCATATATATTTTTGTTACAGTTGTTAACAACATACCAAAGTAATTGAGAATTTTTCTATTAACATTTTACTTCATTTTCTTTATGCTATATATCCAAATTTCTACTTTTCAAGGAATAAATGATACCTAAACTCAACCTTATTTGTGGAATAAAATTATAAATCCTTTTTTGTACTAATTTATGGTAGATATCTTATATTTTACTTGTGTTAATATTATGTAATATTTATCTTTCAATTGTGTTTTCTTATCATGTATATATCGTACTTATAAAGAAAAACCAAAGAGAAAGTGAGAGAGAAGGAAGGAGAGAGACAAAGAGCAAAAGAGAAAAAGAGAAATATTATGGTTCATATTGATTTTATTTCTAGGACCCAAAGCAAATTCTTGATTAATAATGAAAGTACTGACTTGAAATCACCGTGAAATGATTCTTAATACACCATATGTATTAATATAGAAAAGTGAGTACAACAGCTATTAAAAATTGCATCAAGGAACATTGTAGTTAAAAATGGTATGAATCTACATCGTGCACAACCATAGGAATGAAAATTTGTACCCCATTTGTGTACAATGAATCAAAATGCAGTCTGTAAAAATAAAATAAATAAACAAATAAATAAATAAGAAAAAATTTTAGTTGCTAAATTATTAACATTATTATCTTGATATATTCAGCAATTATTTCAAATGAACATTTGACCCTTTATAAATAAGTGAAAAATGCAACATTATGATGTGCTTAACTCTTTTCCACCAAAGTTATTTCTTTAGTTAAGTAGTAAATGAATATTAGGTGTCAGAGCACAGGCTGCCTTCTGAGACTCCAATATGTCCTGTATCAGAGCGACTACATTATCTGCATTTGGAAGTTTAACTCTGAGTATACATTGTGGCCATTATGTTCAACCAAAGGAAGCAAAGGTTTGGAGGCCAACAGATCAGGGATTCACTATGATTCCCCTCCTGTTCTCCTGTTCCAGTTTCAGTAGTGGGACTTTTGCATTTCTACCAGGCTTCCTGCCATCTATCTTTGTCCCAGACATGGTATTTCTTCCCCACTAATTCTAAATCTTGTCATGATTTTCTGTTTAACAACTTTTTTGCTTCAGTCCTGATTTTCTTTGTGGCCCTTTAGGTGTCAATGATACTGACAGACTGAATACCAGAACTTCTTTGTATCCATTCATTTAATATTTTTTTGGTATCTTCAATGCCAGTCTCTGCTAAAGACTAATTACATATTAGTAAGTAAAATCAATTTACACCGTTTGCCTCTCTTGGTCAGATTTATTCCTGTTGCAATCCAGATTGTTTATGCCAAAGATGATCATTATAGAATAATCAGAAATTATGATAGCAGTTGCATGCACACTCTATGGTAACTGGAAAAACCCTCTGTGCCAGTGTTTCCATGTTTGATTACATATTGTTTTACATTATCTTTAAAGATGTTAGGTTCACTTATAAAAACATGCAACTAAGTTGATAAACACTATGTATTTTCTCAGTTTGACTTTAGCCCTTCCTTTTATTTAGCCGTAACATATTGATTTGAATCATTAGTTGGATAGATATTTTGACAGTGAATCAGCATCAATATGCACTTCACATTTCTTTCCACTAAATAAATGTATTTGGTTACATTGAGAAAAAGAATTCCTGGGGCAACATTTTAAGAACTACTAACCTCATTAGAAAGACTTATGTCTAATATAGACTTTTTTTTTTTTTTTGGCAACTGCATATAACATGTAACCTAGACCAGTGATCGGCAGACAGACCAAAACCAGGGACCAAATCTGATGCCTGGCATGATTTAATATGGCCCTTGAACTAAAAATTCTTTTTATATTTTTATAAGATTTAAATAAATAAATAAATAAATAAAGATATCTGATTGAGACCATACATGGCTCTCAAAACCTAAATAATTTGCTATTTTTGCCTTTACAGAAAAAGTTTGTTGACATCTAATGGAGACTTTGAATAGAAATTCTTACTCAACAATTCATATATCTAGGGTATACAAATGATGATAAGAAAATTTTAAAATTCATATTATCTACAGTAATGTGAATTTAGAAGTTTACAAATGCAGAGTTATTAAAAATAAGAAAATAGAGGATAATATCCTTGTATTCCTTACTGATATTTTTTGTATATAAAAATGTGCACCATGATATCTGTGCATTTTTGTAACTAGACAAACTGCACACCTATTGGCACTTAAAGAAAGTATTATATCCTCTAAACCCTTGAAGAATTTAAAAAACTATTATTGCTTTCATTGGAAAATTTTTGCATGATAACTCTAAACATGACCTATTCATGCCATATTGTTCCTTTCATCTTCATTTATATAATATTGATAGTTTAAATATTTTTAATGAATATTTCACTTATTTCTGTGGCTTACAGAATGTGTTTTAGGGTCTAGAGAATCATTAATTATGTAAGGGACTGCCTTGCTTTTGTTGAACTTCCTATGTCAACCTGGCAAAAGTATAATACAGCATATGGGTCTCACCACAAGCACTTAAATTCAGCCTACGCTGTTTTCTGACACAGCAGATGTGGTAGGGAATTCCAAAACTCTAGAAGTCTTAATAGAAAATATTCACTCTTGAGATTACTAAAACACAAATCTTCACAAAATTATGAAACATCTAATCACTGTCAATTTCTGTTTAGCATACTCTAATATGAAGAAATCAAAATGTAGTCAATCGTATAGAATTGTTACTTTTTAAAATTGATAAAATCTGTGAAATATCTCTACCAGCCAATGTTGAGGCCAACTGCTAATGTGCAGTGTTCATTCATTTGTAGAAGACAGCCTAATAGTGACTATTCAGTCTAGGGTTGTTATGAAAAACATATGAGGTAATTTTCTAATTTTAATAATTATGCTATCATTATGCAATGAAAGAAAATGAGTCTATAAGAAAGTAAGAGAATAATATTGTTTTATGAATACATGCTGTAGTGTTTAAAGGTAAAATATCTTTTGGTTAGCAGCATTTTCTCAAACATGTCAGGGAAAAAACACATAAATACACATACATTCACATACTGTGTGGGTTTGTGTGTGGGTGTGTGTGTGTGCACATTTGCCATTTTGAACCTTATGTGCCATAGCTTGTACCATTATCATGACACACATATTCTCAGTCAGTCAAGATGGCCTTATAATTCTCCTCAACTTAACTCAACTTTAGACAGATTTCTTTCTGAGGATCCACCATCCCTGAATTCACTGTTTTTAGAGCTCCAACTTGAGAAACCTTATAATTGCAATTTCTGTTTTGCTTCTTTGATATGTAGATCATTTAACCTCTTGACAGTTTTGCAATTCATGAAAAGTCATTCTCAGGACCAGGCACCCATCTCTTTGAAATGTAGCTCAAAAAGCATAACTCCTCCATGCCCCTCTGTGGGAGGGTAGAATCCAAACAAACATGCTTTAGAGAACAAATGGCCTCATCAGGTTGACCAGCCTCCCCCATAATGTTCTCCATTACTTTCCCACTCTCCTCAGCGAAGTTGAATTCAATCTCCTCTCTCTCTCTCTCTCTCTCTCTCTCTCTCTCTCAATATCTCTCTCTCTCTCTCTCTGTGCAATAGTCCTGAGTTAAGACTTCTTTGATTATGTAATTCCTTTAGTGCCAATTTTCTTTAACAGCACCCCAATGTATACACCTATAATACAATAATACAGAATGAAAAGAATGATTAAGCAAATATTCTAACTTGAACTTTGGGGTAAGTTGAGTGAAAGATCAACAGGAATTTGTACTATTTGAAACTCTTCTTTATGTTTAGAATTATTTAAAAATAAAAAGTGGAATAATCATACACAAATGTTCATGAGATGTTCTATAAAGTCTAGGAAATTATTTGAGTGAAAAATCAAAATACAAAATTCCAAAAGCCAGTAGCCATATCATCCTGAGATATATTGTCAACACCATAGATTGGTAAGAAAAGCAGTGAGAAATAATTATGGTTTGACATTACACAAAAGTAATTATTCTCAAGAGACTGGAGGAAAATTCAGCTCTTTTGTACAAAGGTAAAATTTCTTTCATCTTGAAGGCCAATTAACAATGTAAACTATTTTAAATATTTTACATGAAAATCAAAGGCAGAGATCAAAGGACCATGAAGACTTAGAATTAGAGTTCTTAGCAGTTATGTGGTCTAGTCACACACTCAAAGAGTAATTTGTCCTGTGATATCCCCAGGGGGTAACCATCTCATTCCTGTGTGATTACTCTGAGTAGCAAGCATCTTGTCCATTTCAATTTTAGTCTTCTTCTTAGTAAAAAGAAATCATGCCTTTTAATAATTTTTCTCCATTAAATATTTTCTCCATCATCTGAACTTGAAATTAGTATACTTTTAAATATCGAAAACATCTTTCATCTACCCTCTCAGGCTAAATATTTTAAGTAGTCCTCCTTCAACCACTTTAGCTTTTTCCTTATAGAATACAATGTTTACATTACTATAACATTGGGGAAAGGTCAGACCAACACCTAATACTGGAGGTGGCCAAATGGTGGGTAGTAGCACTCAGCTTCCAGATTCAAAGATTACAAAAGATACTCAGAGGTCATGGTGACAGGCCAGCTATAGTACTGATGGTTCAAAATGGTGGTTGTGGTGTTGTTATCACACCCATTGCCTGGAGAGATTCTGGATTCTCAAATCCTCTTAGTCTCCTTTGTTACCACACATTTCGCAAGTTTCATCTTCCAACCTCTTCAGTAATTTTTTTAGTACATACCAGTCAAATACAGCTTCTTTGGCTCTGACCCAAACCCTGACCAACATTGATGTTTCTTTTCAGCTAATGACCTGTGATTAAGGAGCATTTATTCTGACATGGATCTGGTCAAATGGCCATAATCTCCCTTAAACCACTCATGGGATTGTCATTGGTATATTTATTTAAGTGGTTTGTTTCTAATTTCACCTTGCATCTTGGAAAGCTATATTTTGCAGTGTTTTCAGCAACAACCTCGATGCACCATGAAATTTAGAGCTGAAACTAGAAACACTGTATTCTTATCCTCTGATTAGTGTGGGAGAAATAAAAGTTATGTTAGCAGTCTTAAGTGAGTGCCTATAGTTGAATGGGCAATAAGGAAGGAAACCGGTTGCAGTGACTGAGGGGCTTTAAACTAAGGACATAATTAGATAAAGAGAAGTCTGAAATTCTACTATCAAACTGAAATCAGAACTACAGGGGTAACTGAACTGCAATGGAGTAAATATCTGAAATAAGTTTTGGAATTCCAAGCCATTTTGATACCTACTTAAAGCCTACAGTCAATGTTTTCATTTGTGTGAGATGACTACATTCAGCTTGAATTTTAAGACTCTTGTTGATATGTTTAAATAGCCCAGAACTTCTGGGAAGGTTTCAACTCCACTGACTGGCAGCTAGTCCACTAAAGGTGATCTTCAAGTAGACCTCAACTGAAGAGTCAAGTGTTAATCTCAATTCTAATTCAAGGAGTATTTCTTAATTCTAATATGTTGGCATGAACCCATCAACTGAACCCCATCTGGGTTTACCTTATTTTAAATTCTCTGATCTTCTGAAATTTTATCACATTCTTACATGATTCCAGATTGAAAAGGGTGTTTGTGTTAGGTTTTTAAAAACTTTTTCCATTTTTAAAACATGTAAAACAAACCTAACCAGGTAGGCATGAACTATTCAAACAGGCAAAAATAGTAATCATGGTTCAGCGACACAAGTATCAGTCCTGTCTAGCCATTCATCTTTTTTTTCTCTATTAAAGAATCAATATTTTCATGGTTTTTGAATCAATATTTTTAATGGTTTTTGGATTTTGGAATTGGTCAAGTTGAAAGTTGAAATTCCTGTAGAACTACAATCTATCTAACAAAGCATTAAGCTTCACTAATTAATCACTCTTAATTTTATAATTTCATGACAGAAGAACTTGTAGAAAGAAAAAAAGGACTCTGAAATCAACTGAACTATTTTAGCAACTCTCTAGCTCTGAAACTTAGAATAACTGGAGTTCTCTGGCTGTCAGGTTCTCACCAGTTAATTGTAATTGTTTATAGCATCTCATAGTGGAGTTTTAGATAAGAGATGAAATAATGAAATAAACAAACTGAAAACCTGCACCTTTTTCTCTCTTATTTTTCCTTCCTTTCTCATTTCATTCCCACATGGTCTTTTCAGGGGAGCTGATTCAGGCTGGTTAGAGAGGTGTTTGAAGAAGTCTGTAAGACTTGATATATTTAATCCTTTCTATGAAATAGCAACAACTTTTCTAATAAAATGCATGTATATATGTAAGCAAGTCTTTGCAACTAAGAAAGTAATATATCTAAGATTTTCTTGTAATCACATTTCTGACATTTCCATTAATATTATTTAGCTTTTCATTTTTTGTAATTTAGTTTGTTTCCTGCTAGAAAGCACTAGTAGCTGTCAAAGATTTTAAAATATTGACCAGGGAAACTTAAAATTGAGAAATTCTATTAACATTCGTTTCCATTGTTTATGTTCTGGTGAATTGGGAAAACTTGACATTATTTGACTTTTGTGCAAGAATATTATTCAATATTTAATGGATGCAAAATTTAAGATTTAATAGTGTGATTCTATAACACCTTAATTTGTCAGAGTCCTCCTACATTGAAACACTTTTGAAACATTTCTATAGGGCCTAGACTTTATTTTTCAAATGTTATACTATTTAATGAACAATATAATTATTAGATATTAAGATTACTATATACCATGGGCCCCCCCAGTAGTATTTAGCATTTAACTAGAAAACTCTGAGAGTGTACCTTGAGCTGATACCTTTAGCATGATTCCCCAAGGTAATACTTTCAGATATATCTGTCATCTTTCCATATTGCATTTGGGAGCTCATTGTAAGGAGACTCTCATCTCAAAGAAAAGAGATGTAGTTTCTCCTTGTCTGATAATGAAAGAATCTTAATTCTACCTCAAAAGGGACTCTTGAATCCCACTAAACCTTTTCTACCCATAATGCTACTACCTTAATTCAGCCTTTATCAAATGTTATATTAACTGCTGCAATATCTTGCTATCTTATCTACTTTCTTCAAGTCTTTAAACTCCTATTTCTTTCTCAGTGTGTAGAGAAAACAGATAAATAGCCAAAAATTGGTTCACATAAAGCCTTGTATGTTTTTTTTCAGAATTCTTTCCTTAGTGATGGATAATTAAAATAGTAGATTGCTGACATAGTAAACAAAAGATTTAAAGATTTAAAGCAAAAGATTTAAAGGGACATTACAGCTGAAAATAGGAGATGTTTAGGAAAATACTAGAAGATTTAGAGTCTGAATAAACAGGCACATAGGAAGAGCTGAAAAGTAGTCTAAAGCTGCTCACAAGCTCCTTGCTGACTTCTGAGTGAACAGTTCTGACACTTGCTGTGGCTTGGAGTGCCTTGCCAAGGCTCATGTGCTGAAGGCTTGGTTCCCCATGTAGCAGTGTTCAAAGGTGAGGTTGTTAGGAAGTAATTGGTTCATGAGGGCTCTGGCCTCATCAGTGGATTAATCCAATAATTCAATGATATCAGTGGAATGTGGTGGAAGTTATAATAGGTAGTCTACTTAAAAGAAGCAGGTCATTGGAAATATACTGGAAGGGAATTTTTTTCTCTGCTGCCCATTTCTCTGTCTCTGGCTGCATATCTCTATCTACCTACCTATCTATCTATCTGTCTATCTATATCTTCTTCCTAGCTGCATTGAGGTAGCACCCCCTTCTTCCACCACCCCCTTCTGCCATGACATTCTGCCACACTTCATGCCCAAAGCAAGAGCTAGCTAGCCAGCCATGAACTGAAACCTCTGAAACTGTGAGTCAAAATAAATCTTTCCTCTTTTTATGCTTTCTATGTCAAATATTTTGTCACTGAGATGAAAAGTTGATTCACATACTGCTCATTAAAATATGTGGGTCAAAAGAAGAAGAATTACCTTTAATCTCAAAGTATTGTGTTCATTTTTAACCTGGCTGAGTTTTTGTTCTCTGTAGGAAGATATGTTAATGCTTCCAAATGAAAATTTGATATTTCAATCTGAAACTCAGGAACCACTTTGAATTGTAGATATACTTTTCAGAACTATCAGTTAAAAGTGATAGTTACCACCATGAGAGAAAATCACAGGGACTCAGCAAGAACATGTTGAATGAAGAACATCAAGAGGCCACAATAGCTAAGATATGGAATCCTCCTTGGTGCTCAACAATGAATGAAGGGATGAGAAAATGGGCTGCACATGCACAATAAAATATTATTTAGCCCATTAGAATAAAATATTGTCACTTGCAGCAATATAGATGGAACTGGAAGGCATTATATAAACCAGTCAGAGAAAGGCAAGTACCACAAATTCTCTATCTTTTTTGGAAGCTAAAAAAATAAGTAAATGAATGTAAACTCATGACTGGGGAAGAGGTAGATAAAGGAAAGGTGGATTTGATCAGTGCTATATGCCTATGTTGAATGCCACTTTTACCCCCATTCACATACTCACATGTATATTTACTACATATTAATATGAAAAAACTACACATAAATACATAGTCACAATCATGGCCTGGTAGGATAAAAAGAAAAACAAAGAGAAGACTGTGGGAATCACTGATAACAGTGGTTTGGACAGACATAAAGGAGTTAACAAAGAAGAATGAGAAAAGAGAATTAGAATTCTACTAAGAAGAGAGAGGAGAAGGCGATGTCCTAGAACAAGAGAGAAAGACATTCAAGTTACCAAAGAAAATAAGATAGGGGCTGTAATGTTCACTGAAGATGGCAATGAGGAAGTCAGGAAAGATAATAAAAACAAATTTATTTGGGTCATGTTAGTGGGATCTGGTAGTATGAAGGTTAAATCAAAAGTGAAGAAATAGTAATTTTTTATGTTATTTTGTTTTTTGAGGATCTATTTCATGAAAAGAAGTGAAAGTGAGATACAAGAAAGATTCTGCTTACTGATTTTGCTCTGAAATGAGAAATCTGATTATTTTGGATTAAGAATTAGATGTAACATAAAAGTGGAGAATACTGTAGAAAAAAGAAAAATGTTTTAGCAGAAAAAAATGGCAAACATATTTAACTCAATTACCAAGTAGAGTCGAACTTTGATAAAGAGAAGGAAATTATCTTCTGAGAATAGAGGGTATATATAAACATGTGTGTTGGTAGACTTGGGATGATGTCCTCCATGATCAGTTTTTTTTTGTTTGTTTGTTTTTTCTATGAATCAGGGGGAAATTCTACCATCAAAAGACACAAGAGTGGCTGGAAGGGGACATGAGTTCTATATTAGAGATAAGGAAAAACATGAAAGCTTGCTGCAGGAGTCCTCACAACTCCATGCGCTCTTAGAGTTCTTTCACTCATTCTGAACTCTGTAAACTCCTGTCAAATTTTGTTTTTTAAATTTTTCTTTTTCATCTAAAATTCACTATATTGAGGGCTTTCCTAAAATTCAAAGAGGTTGCTTTGTGTGTGAGCTTTCAGAAATCATTGCTTTATCATTCAACTATTTACTTGCAATATTCTTTTTATTTTGTTTATAGTAGAAGCTACTATATTTACTGAAATTCAGAAAATTTTCTAATGTTTTGTCTCAAAAAATAAATAAAATAACATGCTTATTGATATTGCCATTAGTTTACAAAAAAATAAACTTGAAAAACATTGAATTACATGATCATTAAGAACCAGTGAAGAAGTAATACATCTGCAGAAATCATGATTTGAAACCGTTTAATATTGTGCTCCTCTCACTTCATAATCTGTAAATTATTTAAAATAGGGTTGAATGCATTGTGTTCTGTGCCTCTACTGGTGGCCAGTTTACTACTGATGATCAATAATAAATATTATTTCAAATAATAACTGAATAGATACAGGAAATCACTTGCCTTTGTCTTTTTCCTCAATTACTTAGTTAAAATTCTGTATTTTTAATCATGACAAAAAATCTTTTCTGTTTCAATGGTACCCAATTATCTTGGAAAAAATGGGAAACATAAACAGGTCATATTCCTTAATCCTCTTTATCCAGAAAGTACTTTGATAAATTCATTTGTTCTATTTTCTTTTTAAATTCATATTGCTGTTCTCATCATAAGTAATATATCCTAAGCCTTTATTGATTCCATGAACATTTCTAATATGCAAGTGAGGTTGCTAGATGACTTTCAGGAAACTCCATGACATGTTCATATTTGAAGCATATGCAAAGTAATAAGCAAATGTAAAACCAGAAGAAAAATTATACAAATAATCTTTAAAGCTGATGGACTATGATGGCATTTCATTTATTTATCACTAGTTATGGTTATTTTATATGTACGTGAACATCTGTATTTATTTCACATAAAAATTCTTACCAAAGCTCCTTTATGCAGTGATACAACAAGCCTTTTATTGTGTTGATTAGCACATTATGGTATTATGTATATTAAATTTTTCTTTTTAAAATGAAATAGGCCTACTTATAAGCTTTTCCAAAATATCAAATATTAAGACATTATAAAAAAGTTATGTTTTAAAAATAGTTTTTAAAATCAAAGTTATTCTCAAACACCAAAATGAAGAAATTTTATACCAAACACTGCGCTAACATGTGTGATGAATAATAAACCAAAATACCTTGTGAAGATGTCAGACTCGAAAAGTGTAAAATTAGAAAATTATACTGTATTTTGGTATGCAGTTAGGAATACATTTAAAGGTTGGCACCTCAGAGGATAAGGGAAAAGTCAGTTGTTACTATATGAGAATTAACCTGGCCATAAATGCATAATCACCTGATGCACTGGTACAAGTGGGGACTGTGTTCAGGCCATAGGGAAATACAGGGTTCAGTAAGAACTTGATCAATGGGAACCTTATTTTCATGACTGTTAATTAGATATTTTGACATTAAATAGGTTATTTAGCAACAGTTTTACTTCATTCAGCAAATCATATACAAGTGGTAACAATTAGATTTGATTTTGAGATATTAATTTGGTGAGTTTTCAAACATTAAAAAATTCCAATAGAAAATTAAAACATACCATAACAAATTGCTTTTAATAGATATTTCAAAAATAATATTAAAAAGATGGTCAACAAAATAATTTGCAGACAATATCTACCATTGGCCACAACTAAGTATTTTAAATTTAATAAAATAGTATTTAAAATATAATAATATAATGTGAATATTATTCACATTTGTAATTTATTATATTATATTGTGGTCAACATACTTCAGTGACACAGCCATATCATTGTTTATAGCAGCTCAATTCACCCTAGCTAAAATATGGAACCAACCTAGATGCCCTTCAACAGATGAACGGATAAAAAAAATGTAATGTATACATACACACACACACACACAGACACACACACACACACACACACACACGCATACAATGGAATATTACTCAGCTTTAAAGAAGAATGAAATTATGGTATTTGCTGGCAAATGGATAGAGTTAGAGAATATCATGCTAAGTGAAATAAGCCAAACCCAAAAGACCAAAGGCCGAATGTTTTCTCTGATATGTGGATGCTAATTCACAATAAGGGGTGTGGGTAGGGAAGAATAGAGTTACTTTACATTAGGTAGAGGGGAGTGAAGGAAGGGGAAGGGGTATGAGGGTAGGAAGGACAGTGGAGTGAAACAGACATTATTACCTAATATACATATATGACTGCATAACCAATGTGATCCTACAATATGTGTAATCAGAAAAATGAGAAATTACACTCCATTTATGTATGATCTATCAAAATGTATAAATGCATTCTACTGTCACATACAACAAATTAGGACAAATCAAAAAAAAATTTTTAAAAATGTGAATATTTAAATCTATTTTGGCATGTTAATAAAGAACAATGCACTTCCCATGATCAAAGTCTTAGTCTTTGTTCATACAAAAGTTTTGAGTTACTTGATAGGATTTATGAACTTTTCCTAGTCTTTAACTAAAACTTAAAACCAAATCCAAAAATATATTTTGTGTTTTGCATGACTACTAGACATAGAGATGAACACAATAAAACACATTTAAAAGATTCTTCCCTACAGTGCTTGTTAAAATATTGTGTTTATCTTTTCAGTGGTCACTATTAACTAATCTCTCCCTGTTTTCTTGATTAAAATATTTTTGGTAGCTGAAGTAATGTTCTTTTTTCCTAACCTATCTTTTCTTTTAAACAAGAATCTCTCTGCTTTTGGTTCTTTGAAAGTTTCTAAAGGATCATTGAAAGTGACAATGGAAAAGTGTTTACCTGTTTAAAAAAAATAAGGCAGTTGGCAAAATTTTAAATGCACCCTACTTGCAAGGCAGGATACATTAGAGCTTTTCATGATCAAAATGTATTAAGACATAGAATTAAATCCACTTATGGGGAAAATATAAAGGCCCTGATCTCATTCTGGTATCTTGCATTGACACCCTCAAATCTACAATTGGCTGAAATTGCTTCTGTTGGCAATTATCATGCCTGTCTTTCAGATTAAAAAAAAAAATCAAATTAGCAATAGATGCACTTCTGGTCTCAAGCAGTCATAATAATAGCTAAAGTACTACAATAGCTTTTTTTTTTAAGTCTCAATAATGGGAAATGACCTCTTAGAGTTGAAATACACAAAACAAATATATATAAATCAGATTACAATTTTTTTAATATATAAAAAGAAGTCTACTATGTTTTTCTCTGCTCACACAGTGAGAATGATTGTCCTCTGGTATTTTGCAATAAAGTATTACATATTTTGATTATTTTTTATGGCAGTAATATTTCACAGTTTCCTAAGATTCCATCTCATAGACAATTTTAACCTTTTCGATAGACTGTTTTGGTATCACAGACAAGTAATCTGTACATATTTTTTCATTTTCTTGCATATTATATATGATTAATTTATCCACTGGTACCCTTGAGATACATAAAAATATTTTGCTATTATTTCGAATTGTGTGTCTGTAATTATGATTTAGGCTGAGCATTCTTCTACTAACAATCCCATGTATTAAACTTCCCAATATCTTTTTCAGAGACTATCATGGCATCTAATTTGGCCATGAGTTCTGTTCATTTATTTGCTTTAAAATGTATTTTTCAGAAGCTGATTTTGTCCCTACTTTTATTAGTGAATTTCAAAGGATGAAAAATAATAATACTTTCACATAGCCCTCTCTAAAAACATTTTGATCATCGTTGTTTGCATTTCTGATTGCTTTTTTCTTTCTAAATGCTAAATCTCAGCCAAAATTTCTTAGATTGACTGATTTCCCAAGACTGTTCCATTTTCTTCGTGAAACAGTTTTTAGAACAGCCAAATTGTAATTTTAGAATAGAATAATGTAACTTTTAATAGTTGTCTTCCCCATTTGATGTTACTATCTCTTTCTAGAATTCTACTTTAGTATGAATATTCGGCAAATCTTACAAATCAATATCAAATTAAATGAAGTAACAACTCTAATGTATATTTTATTTTACAAAGGGATTGGGGGAGGCAGAGAACATGACAATAAGAGTAATAGTCTTTTGTTCCATTGATACGGTATAATAGAATCACCCTTCAGAAACTATATGACAGTGTTTCTTCTAAAAACAAACCATGTGACATAAAAAACTGATTTAAGGCGGCGGGGACCTGGCTTACGCAGCCGGCGTGGTGGTGACAGCAGGGGCGGGGGCGTGGCTGGAGGCGTGGCGTCCGCGACCGACGGGGGCGTGGCCGGGAGTCCGCCGGCCCTGCATGGAGGAGGGGGCCTCGAGCTCCAGTCCTTGGCAACCCGAGGCTGCTGCGGTGATTGTTGGATGGGCGTCCTGTTCCAGATGCGGGGGCGGGCAACACTGCGGATTTCAGTATTTCTGTCAAAGGAGAGAGTGCTTGCTCAAAAACAGAAAAAGGCGAAGAAAAAGGGGGTTTGAGCACCAGGCACACTCTCTGCTGATGTCGCAGCTTCCGAAATGGAGCGCAAGTCCATAAGTTCCAACTGCCTTTTTGATCCGGACTACATCCAGGAGTTAGGGAATGATGTCAGGAAATTCTCCCGTGTGGTACAGTATTTGAGAGAAGCTATTGTTTCAGACTCTTTTAAAGCAGTCATTCATATACGTCTGGATGAGCTTCTCCGTGTTTGAAAGTCAGTTTTAAAGTTTTAAAAATGAGAAGGTCAATTCTGTTGATCTTCAAAATGCTGTAGAAATGCTCACTGCAAAAGTGAAAGCCGTGAATTTTACAGAAGCTAATAAAGAAAACAAAAACGATCTATTCCGAGAAGAGTTTTCTTCCACTGAAACTTTGGCTTTTACATTTGGGAATACCCTTACAAACCTCCTAATGGGAGATGTAGGCAAATGACTCATTGTTAGGACTGCCTGTTTCTTGGAATATGTCTTTTGAAAACATTTCTGAGGACTCAGTGGAGTCATTCAATGAAAAAGGAAATTTTTCTCCTATAGAATTAGACCGTGTGCTGTTAAGAAGCACTGATTATTGAATTGACCTTGTCATTTGCTAAAACATGGTCAAAATATACAAAGAACATATAGTCATGGGTTGAAAAAAAAGCTTAACTTGGAATTGGAGTCCATCAGAAATATTGTAGAGTTGGCAGAGGCACCTAGAGCTAACTAACATGGAACTACAGGAGTTTATGCCTCTGCAGTCTCTACCAGTGCTCTCCTAGACGACATAAAAAATAGTCACCTCTTACAACAAACAATTTCAGCTCTCCATGCCAACAAATTTGTACAACCTTTACTGGGGAGGAAAAATGAAATGGAAAAACAAAGGAAAGAAATAAAGGAACTTTGGAAACAGGAACGATATAAAATGCTCGGAACAGAAACTGCTCTCAAAAAGGCAAAATTGGTATGCATGCAACATCAATGAAAAAGCAAAATCTTCCATGCTTCATGTAGAGGAGAAGCATTGGTGCTCAAGTGGTGGATTAGCAAAAAATCTCAACAAGCAACTAGAAAAAAGCCAAGGTTGGAAGAGAAAACTCTTCAAAATGTAGAAGAGGCAAATGAACTCTTCAAAGTTTGTGTAACAAATGTTGAAAAAAGACAAAATGATCTAGAAAATACCAAAAGAGAAATTTTAACACAACTCAGGACACTTGTTTTCCAGTGTGATCTTACTCCCAAAACTGTAACAGTTAACGTCTTCCAGATGCAGCACCTGCAGGCTGCCTGCCTTGTGTTGTGTGCACTGTCTTCTCTCTTTAGGATCCAGGCCAAGAGTACAGTGAATTTGTGAAGGCTACAAATTCAACTGAAGAAGAAAAAGTTGATGGGAATGTAAACAAACCATTAAGAATAATTCACGGACATCTAGATGAGGCTCTGCTGACTCTATAGAGGATGTTGTGCCCTTTTAAAAGTTGTAATAAAATTGAAGAGGACAGCTGATCTAACAGTGCAGACCTAACAGGTTCTTCTTTCATTAGATCAGGGACATTTGGGATGTTTAGTGACTCTGAGTGTACTGGAGGGAGCAGTGAATCTAGATCTTCAGATTCAGAATCTGTAAGTCCAGGAGACTTTCATCAAAAACTTCTACAAACTCCATCCAGTGGAACCATGTCTTCTGCAGATGATTTAGATGAAAGAGAGCCACCTTCCCTTTCAGGAGCTGGACCCAATTCCCTTGGAGAATTTAAGGAAAATTGACTTCAAAAGCAGCTGTCACTCACAAGTTCTGAAAATTGAGATTCCCTACAAAATGCAGAGATTGTGAAGGCATTGTAGTATTCCAAGGTGTTGAATTGAAGTGTGTCTCCTTGTTTGTCATCAAAACTGTTTGGAAAACTTAGTCATCATCTGTGGTTATCAGAAACTTCTGGGAGAAAATACACTTATTTGGAGAAGAATTCACACAAGTTGCAAAAAAGAAGCCAGATGGCATTCCTTTTATACTCAAAATATGTGCCTCAGAAATTGAAAAGAGAGCCTTGTGTTTACAGGGAATTTAGCATGTTAGTGGAAACAAAACAAAAACTGAAAAACTGTGTCAAGCTTTGGAGAATGGAATTCACTTGGTAGACATTTCAAAATATAATTCATATGACATCTGTGAGGTCTTCGACAGCTCCCAGAACCATTTATTTTATTCCAATTATACAAGGAATTTATACACCTTGCAAAAGAGATCCAACATGTTAATAAAGAACAAGAAACCAAAAAGAATAACCCCGAGGACAAAAAAGAATCCAAATATGTGTATAGAAATAAACC
>JAJEJO010001625.1:168102-206128 GCA_020662805.1 Glaucomys volans | reverse complement strand
AAAAATAAATTTTCAAATTAAATTTTCAAAATGAATTTTCAAATTAAAAATGATTTGTAACATGGAACTTTGAAATAATTCTATCATCACCTCCTTATTGTCCAAATCAGTAGAGATGAACCATGACTCAGATAATATAGACCAGTGACAGCTTCCCAGATTCCTTATGAGTTATTATTTTATGATATTTGTGGACCTGGGGTTTGAACTCGAGAGCTCATGCATGTCAGGCAAGTGCTCTACCACTGAGCTACAGCCCCAGCCTCCCAACTTTTTTTTTTAAACCAGCAACTGCAATAAGTGTGAACATTTATTTGATGGCACTGATTGAACCTTAGGAAAACTTTGATCAGTGACCTTTATCCACTGGAAAAGAGTCAACGTATAATTAGATATTGGTTGTAAGCTAATTACAGAAATGATAACTTTAAAAGGAAATTTTTCCTATACATTAAAAAATAAAGAATTACATCCTCTGTCAGTGACGTATATAGAATTCCATCATCAAAAAAATTGTCTTAGGGGAGTATATATCAGCCTTAAGTTTTCAGAAGGGCATTTTAGCAAGACTTATCAGAAAAACTTTTCCAAAGTGCACATCTTGTGGCCAGAAATTCGACTCCTAGGAAAATCATTGATTAAGTCTTCTGAGATTTTGCCACAGTGATATTCATCAAAATATTATTTGTAACAGTGAAAATGAGAAGAAATATAAACATGCCAAAACATCTACTCTAAGTAATTTTATATAGCTGTCAAAATTAAAGCAGAGAAATATGAAATGGAATTGACATACTATAGTGAAAATACAGTTGAAGTGGAAAAAAACTTATAAACCTATCTGCTGATAATGTTGTCCCTGGATCTGGGGTTTACAGCTGGATTTTTTTTTCCCATTCTTTGTTTCCCTCATTTTTATAAATGAATGACTATTTCTTTGGTTAAAGGGAACAGTCGCAGGAGTGTGCTATAATAAACCTTAGTTCCCGTCTTATTGTCTCATTCCAAACATAAGTACATTCACAGCAAGGTTTCTGTTTTTGATATTTAGACCTGGCCATGCAAATTAACATGGGGATGTATGAGTACAACGGGAAGAGCGGCTACAGGTTGAAGCCAGAGTTCATGAGGAGGCCAGACAAGCATTTTGATCCATTTACAGAAGGCATCGTCGATGGGATAGTGGCCAACACTTTATCTGTCAAGGTATGGACACCCTTGTCACAAACTTGTCACTAACAGATGTCTTAAATATTACCTATTTTGCATAAAGACATTGCTAAGTCATTAAATATTTAACAACTAGTAAAAGCTCCACTTCCTTTCTACATTTTTTTCCTTTTAAGTATCAAATCTCATGAGAAACTGATACAGGACACATGAATGAGAAAAAGGGGCTGAGCCTCTTCTCAATCTTATTAGGGTCCAGTCAAATGGGTTAGTAAGACCCACCACAGCCAATCCTCTTTTTTGATGTCAATATCCATCATTAAATTTACATAAAAACATAAATAAATTTACATAAGAATGACCCAAATGGGAAAGTTCTTCTGGTGTTTCCCTGCCCCCAGTAATTTCCATTAGTTCTGAGCAAAGTAGTGGGAAAAAAATCCTCTAAGTAATTAAATATTGAACAGAAGATTTCAGGTTACCATGGTTTTTAAATTTCTACCATAGTATTCAAGCATTTTTAAAAAACCCACACTAATATTCTTAAAGGGTTGCTTTATTAAATATATATCTGATCCAAAAAATCAATTCCAAAAGCACTTTCTTCAGTCTTTTAAATAGATGTTACAGAAGACTTTTTTGAGCTGTCAGAAAATGTTTTTAATATTATGAAAGGGAAATTTATCTTTACAAAGAGGTTTTTACATGAATTCCCTAAGTCCTTCCTGATTAGAAAAAAGCTAGGATTTTGTTTGCTTTTTTAAAGTATCATTTATTTTATGCTATACTAAATATCTCTGGGTCTAAGAGACTTTCATTGCACAAAATGCAATTTTCAGATTGGACTTTAAACAAAGCATTTGAAAATGATGTCAAAAGAGACCTTATAGCAGTTACACTAATTTCTGTCTAACCTAAGCAACCAATCCCCTTTTTGCTCTGAAACTTCTATCATTTTATATCAAAGATTTAAAATAAAACTTCAGTATATCTTGTCTTTTGAAGTTATTACAAACCCCTTTATATCAAGAGTGAAGTGGGCAGAACTTGAACTTCACAATTGTATTTATTTTAGGAAATTGTTTTCAGTAGAGGATGTCAAGTTCCCATTCAGTGTGGTTAAGATAAACTCAGACACCTCAGGTGTTCTTAAAATGCTGTTTTTAGAATCCTCATCAATGCTTGTTATAACTGATTCAAACTAATAATATTCTGCCTTCTTTACAGACTCATCCTATTTTACATTTTCTTGTTTATTTATTTTATTTTGAAAATCTGACTGTGACAGAATAAGCAGTTATAAAACAATGACACAGAGGTAGGAAAAGGAGTGTTAAAGAAGTAGTGGAGGCCCAGGCAATTTGCACCCTGCTGCTCCCATCTCCAGTGGAGACATTGCTCTGGAGCTGTCCATCAGGGACAGACCACACTGCAATGGAGTCCTTCCTACCTTGAACAGTACAGGTAGACCTGGATGCAACACATATCTGTCACTCATAACTTGTTTTGATCCTCATAGTTCCAGAGGGGGCTTATAAACCCACCTATTTTACTGATAGGACCACTGTGTTTTAATGCCATTAATTTACTTTAGGTGTCTGCTTTGATCCAACAACATAAGCATACAAACTCTTAGGTACATCTGAATCCCCAGTGGGACTCATATCATTTGGAAGTTTCAAACATGTCCCAAAATGCCTGCTGAGAGGTTCTCATGTGGAACCTCAGATTGAAAACAGAGATTGTCCCTGACAGATCCTGTGTGCTTTCAAGTCAAAGAGAACATTCAGGGGAAATGAATGGTCCCAGAACAAGTTCAGAGAGCCTTCTGAATGACTTTCTCTCTCACTCATTCAGAATTTCTGACCCCATCAGCATGTAGCCAACGTTGACTTTATGTGGCCTCTGATGACTATCCCCATGCCACCATTGTGTCTAGTCTCTGGCTCAGCCCTAATCTTGGAAATTCTGACCCCTTTCAAGGATGGAGCTCAGAAAGCTCTTGATCAGCCGGCAACTGTGTTCCAACCACACAATCCAAATGCATCGGCATTGCTCCTTCATCTGTTCCTCTCTCTGGTATAGAGCAGAGACATGTCTTCTTTGCCTCCATTAACCTTAATGACAGGTGACAGATCCCACAGATTTGGACAACTGGGTTAGAAAAAGAGGCAGACTTGGGAGACATTTTATGAATATGTAACCTTAAAATCTCCTTTAACCCCCAATGTTGGTTAGTTCTGTAGTTAGGTGAAGAATGCCCACAGTTGTGCAGATGGCTAACTGGGTGGGGTTAGAGGTAATGATCAACTGCTCTTGATGGTTTATGGTAGGTATTCCATGTTTATTCCTCTTACACTATTCTGTCTTCTCAATTGACTCCTAAGCTCCCCCATGGTCAATATTCTTCCACCAACTTCTTAAGAGAAACTCACATTGCTAATCTTGTTTCTGTTTCATTCTTACAATTTAACATTCATCAGCAGGATTTGTACCCTTTAAAAAGTTTCCTGTATCTTTGTTACTCAGTTTTTCAAGATTTCTTCTTTTGTTGCTGTTTGTTCTCTAGATTATTTCAGGTCAGTTTCTTTCTGATAAGAAAGTTGGGACTTACGTTGAAGTGGATATGTTTGGTTTGCCTGTGGACACGAGGAGGAAGGCATTCAAGACCAAGACTTCCCAAGGAAATGCTGTAAATCCTGTCTGGGAAGAAGAACCGATTGTGTTCAAGAAGGTGGGTCTCAGTGGTGCACATCTGTAATCACAGTGAATCTGGAGGCTGGGACAAATTAGAGAGCAGCCTCAGCAATTTATTCTATTTTTATTTTATTTCCTCAAAATAGAAAGGAAAAAGGGCTGGGGATGTGGCAAAGCACCCTGGGTTCAATCCCCAATACCAAAGAAAAGGGGTGGAGTCCTTGTGTTCTTGGCACAGAACTGTGTGTTTCATGTATTTTCTACTACGGGGAAAAATCAAACAGTTAATTCTGGTTAATTTGACAATTCAGAAGTTTTAAAAGCAATGTATTTTGAAAACACAAAACAGAACACATAATGGCAAGACCACTAGCTGTGTTTAAAGAGAGTACTTTTCCCATTTCCCACATTAAGAGTGTTCATGTGAAAAGAGAACAGCCTACTTTGTAATATATCTCACTAGGGAGAGGTGACAAAATACAGATGGAACCCAAATATTGGAGACCCATGTCCTTTCCTTCTGAAAATTTAACTTACAGAGCAAGAACTTAACTTATTATCTAAATGAACTAAGTAGAAACTTCAACCTGGCTTTGGAAAAGCACAACCTAGTTCTTTCTTAGAATTGCAACCAATTCTTGTCACCAAATGTGCCCTTTTTTGTCCCCATAGGTGGTTCTTCCTTCTCTGGCCTGTTTGAGGATAGCAGTTTATGAAGAAGGAGGTAAATTTATTGGCCACCGGATCTTACCAGTGCAAGCTATTCGGCCAGGTATGGATAATGAGTGAGAAGCTCTTTATCAAAGCTAAAAAAAAATTATCACTGCCTAGAATGATTATTAAACCATGATTTAAGCAACTATCTGGAGCTTTGTAATTTTGCTATATAAAAGGTCTATATGATCATTTCCTCAAATCTGGTGGTTTCATGTTTTTGTGATCCACTGTAATGTACTCTTGTCACCATAATTTTATGTAATAAACTATCTGAAGCTTGTATATAAATATTTATGTTCCTGACTCACAAGTTGGAAGGTTAGTCATGTGTATTAGTCTGTTTTATCACTACTATAATGAAAATACCTGAGGCAGACTGCTTTATAAGGAAAGGAGGTTAGTTTAGCTCACAAGATCAGGCAGCCCTGTCAGCTTTGCCTCTGGTGAGGACCTCATTGTAGGTGGCATCATGGTAGACATGTGCACGTGGGAGTGATGGATCACCTTGCCAAACGGGAACCCAGAGAGCTGAGTGGAGCCAGACTTGCTCTTCTTATAAAAACCCACTCTCGAGAACTAACTCAGGGACCCAGAACTAACTCAGGGTACCACCCACTGACCTTCCACATGGCTCCACCTCTTAAAGCTCCCACCACCTCTCACATCACCACCCCAGGGACCACACTCCACAGATGAACTCTTAAGGCACAAATCACATCCAAACCATTGCATATGGTTTGAATGATCTACCCTGGCCTCAGCAGCATGGCAGTGCTTTAGGCCATTGATTGAGGTCCTGTGTGTTCCAAGCGTGTGCATTCTGGGGTGCAGGCCAAAGGGACACTGGCAGCCACCGTATGGACTTCTCTTGGAAGGTCACCGGAATACAAAAGGACAAAGTCTAACTCTTTACATGCATGTTGAGCCTCTGCTTGTGCTAAGATCCCATTGACCAATGCAGCCCCCAGACCGTATGCTGAGCCCCAATCAAGAAGTCAAGTATAACTCTATTATAAGGAGCAAATTTGAACCAATAGTTCAAATCCTGGCATATGTTTTTTAATTCTCTCCTTTGGGGGAAAATATGGTTGGAAAGGGAAAAAAATTCAGAATCAACCATGTTTTCCTGGCTAATGAGGAAAATGAGACCCAATCACTCAAAGCCATGTAATTAAAGTGAGAAAGAAGTGACCCATTTGTCATCCAAAGTCACCTAAGATAAACCCTTCCGCCACGCAGATGTTCATGGTTGTAACTAAGAGTGTGCAGACAGTATGTGACACCCAGTGCTATTGTCACCCTCCAGGCTATCACTACATCTGTCTGAGGAATGAGAGGAACCAGCCTCTGATGCTGCCAGCTGTCTTTGTTTACATAGAAGTGAAAGACTATGTACCAGACACGTATGCAGGTAAGCAACCTGACTCCAAGGAAAGTCTCCATCTGGGGTCACTCATGATCTGTGGCTTAGTGGAAGAAGCACTGGACCAAAAAACGGGAGGAGATTGTGGTCTCCAAATCACTTCTATTTTTGTCTGTATGATCAGAGTAAGTTGCTCCCACTTTGTGATTACATTGTAATGCAGTTTATTTTCATTTAAATCTCAGTGCCTCAGTTTGGAGTGTATTTACTCACTGGAATTATATTCATGGGCTCACAGTTCTTTATTAGGTCTGTGCAATGAATTTGGTTTCAGTTAGTTTTAGAACCTTGATCCTGAGGGGCACAGAGTGGATACCTGTAATCCCCCTGACTTGGGAGGCTGAGGCAAGAGGTTTGCAAGTTCAAGGCCAGCCTCAGCACTTAGTGATACCCTAAGCAACTTAGTGAGACCCTGTCTTAAAATATTTTTTAAAAGGCTTTGGGATGTGGTTCAGTGGTAAAGTGCCCCTAAGTTCAATTCCCAATACCAAGAGAAAAAAAAAAAAAAAGAATCCTGATCCTTTTCATGTATGGAGTCCTAAATTTAGAGGAATTAACATGTGACAATATCAACCAGGAATCACAAATTTAAATACAGTGCCAAACATTCTGGAGGGTGAGGGAGACACTGGGGAATGGTGGAGACTATGGCAGACTTGGAGCATATCCCTCATCCTGAGGTAGCAGCAATAATTCACTCTACCTAGCACTGCCATGCAAATGAGAACCATATTGCCAAATTTTTGGATTGTTCCAACAGTGTGAAAAGTGGGCTCTTTATATGAAATGTCTCTGTTTATGAAATACCATTTGGGTCAAGTAAGGCAAGTAGTGGGACCACTGTGGGACAGCTGAAAGCTTCAACAAATACTAGAGAATGTGGAATTTTGTGGCATCCTGAGTTGGAGCCTGTCCAGAGTGACTTTCAGAGCTGAATTCCTTTGAATTCTGTCTTCTTGAGGTTTTAGCAAAATCCCAAGTCTTTTCAATTTCCAAAATGTTGCATTGATGAGTGCAAATAATATAGGTGGATAGAATGAATGATGGATGCTGGGCAGGTGGATGGATGAGTGGGTAGTTGGATGATAAATGAATGCATGGATGGAGGATTGGATGGATGGGTGGTTAGATGGATGATAGGTAATCAATACCTCTAGAACCTTTGATCTAAAATGTTTCTTCCCTGTTCAGATGTGATCGAAGCTTTGTCAAACCCAATCCGATATGTGAATCTGATGGAGCAGAGAGCCAAGCAACTGGCCGCTTTGACACTGGAGGATGAAGAAGAAGTAAAGAAAGAGGTGAGGGGTTGTTCTAATATTACACATGGTGTGAAGCATGATTTCCACACTAACTTTTCTGACTTCGCCTAAGTAATCTTACACCTAGGAAATAAAAATGGCACATTGGAACACAGTTTCATGGAGTTCTGCATCATGTCAGAAAACTTCCAGATGATTAACTCAGCTTTTCATATTCCATCTTCTTTTGGTATTCTGTGGACACCACCAGCACCTTATCTTGTGATCATGTGCAACAGTACACATCTTGCTGTTTCAGGTGTTTCTTGATGGTTTCATACTGATTAAAGGTGATTAAGGCACAGGAAAATGGAGGTAATCAAGTCATTTAGTAGTTTCCTTTGTTTTAAATTAAAGTGCAAGATGTTCAACGTGCTCTTATGATTTCTTACAATACACAAAGTACTGAACATGATGCCTGGAATGTGGTAATGGACCCTAATATGTTTACTGTTTTTATATGTATATAGTTATGAGTTCCTGAAATAATTCATGCAGTATTCTAAACTAGATGTCACAAGCTAAAGAATAATCTTTTGTTTGGGGGATCGAACCCAGGACCTCACACATTCTAGGTAAGGGCTCTACTACTGACCTACATCCCTGGCTCTCTTTTATTTTATTTATTTAATTGTTGATGGATCTTTATTTTATTTATGTGTTTATATGTGGTGCTGAAAATCAAACCCAGTGCCTCACACATGCTAGGCAAGCACTCTACCACTGAGCCACAACCCCAGCCAACTCTCTTTTATTTTGAGAGTTGCCCAGGCTGACCTCAAACTTACATTCCTCCTGCCTCAGCTTCCCAAGTAGTTGGAATTATGGGGGTAAGCCACCACATCCAACCTAAAGACTAGTTACTGAAGGTGAAGAAATATTACAAATAAAGCCTAAAAATATGGTGCTTAAATAGAGTGACAATCCTTTTGATTTTTTAAAAAAGTGAAATATAATCTAATGATTATTGGAGATGACATCAATATCTAGAATAATGATAGAAATCAGTTCTTTTCATATTTCTCTTGAATAATCAGAGGAAATTTTCCAGACAAAAAGAAAAAGGGACAACTAACAATGTAAGAAAAACCTGGGAAAATTGCTTGGATAACTTGTATGCCTATTAACAAATCCATTAGAGTTGGTAATGTTTATTAGATGACCTTTTACTTATTTCAAAAATAACTCAGGATTATGGAAAATTTTCAAAATAAAAATAGAGAAGATCTGAGCCATTCAGGGAGAGCAACTGTGAATATGGGTTGGACACATAGCTCATCGTTTTATGCTCAATTATTACTTTTTAAAAAAATGGAATAATAGTGATAATATGTCCATGTCAGTAGATTATGTATGGAGTAGGGGGTGTAAGAGGGATTGAACCCAGGATGCTCAACCACTGAGCCACATCCCACATCCTCAGCCCTTTTAATTTTTTATTTTGAGAGGAGATCTCACTAAGTTGCCCAGGCTGACCTTGAATTTGCAATCCTCCTGCCTCAGCCTCCTAAATTTCTGGGATTACAGGCCTATGCCACCGCACTTGGCATTAAGCTGTCTTCTACGAAATGACCGTTGGTGGCTCAGTCTTTTTTGTCCATCCTAATTTATTTGCCCAACCCCCAACTAGTGGATATTTTAATCAGATTTTCAATGAACATATTAATGCATTTTGAACCCATCTGGGATTATTTCCTTTTACTTTCTATAGAGTTTTAGAAATTTTTGATTTTAGACATTGACTTCATTAAACAAACATGAAAGAAAATGAGATGAACTAGAAGGAAAGCAGTTTAACCTAAAGGTAAAATGTTCCAGTTTCTTACTTCTTTTTGTTTTGGTGCTAGAGATCATGGAATCCAGGGCCTTGAACATGCTAAGTGTGCGCTCTAACACTAAGCTGTACCCCAGCTCTGGGTTCGTATTTATGCCGTGGGCATTATACCAATAAGACCAATAAAAACATCCCATTTTCAATTGAAAATTAGACTGGAAAATTTTATAAGGAATTTTTTGTGGTATGCAGAAAATAGGATTATTTTATACCAACAGAAAATTATACCTAATAGGAGACATGAATAGACATGCTTTGAAAGTTAATTTACCTCTAATTTCTGTGCTTAGGTTCTTCAGAGAGAAAAGTGAAACAATAAAAAACCCTTAGTCCCCCTGCTTGGATTTAATGAGAGATTAGTCCAAGCAATTACTGCTTGTATGGGATCACTGAAGGAGGTTTATTTACTGGCTTGAAGGGGGTTCCGCTGGAGACCTATAGGGATTGCCTCTCCAAGCTGCTGCACCCATTGCTGTAGGGCTGTTGTAGGCTTCACTACAAAGGGCCTTCAGCTGCAGACTTCTCTGAGGGCTGGCCTGGGCTGACAGGTACCACCTTACCTGACATACCTAGCAGGTTCTTCCTTGGTTCGGGGAGCAGCCAGGTCCAAGAGCTCATGCACCCTGCTTCCAATGGGCAGCTTCTATGTTGCAGTGCAAGCTCCACCACTCCCAGGAGGATCAGCTGAGGCTGGACTTGGAGGCCACATTTCAGCTGATCTTCTTCCCCTGTCTTGTCCCGCCTGCCTCACTTCCCTATGATTTCCTCCTGAGAGCATTCTCTGAATAAATCATGTGCTCAAGAATCTCCATGTCTAGGGAATCCAGCAGCACTAAGTAGCCTGTTGTTTTATAATTGAATATGAGAATGAGGGCTTTCTCTGAATTATTTTGCTTGGGAACTGGAATTTAAAGATTTGGCAATTGTTATATCTTTGATTCTGGTATTTCTTCTGAGATAATAGCACTTATCTTTCCCTGGGCTTTTAAAAGAGATTACATAAGACAAGAGAAGTCTATGAATGAATTTCTTGGTTTGCTCCTGTGAGCACAAATATGAGATTAGATCTGCTCCCTGTAAATCCCCAGAAGCTCTAAAACTCTTTTCTCTTTTTTCCTCCTTTACTTACTAGACTAAAAGAAAATTTATTTAATAAAGTACAATTCAAGGTAAAAATTGCTTACATAGATATAAATAAATCATTCATAGCATTCTTCTCTAGTTAGGACAGCAATCTCTTTTATCAACTGGATGTATTTTGTTTTCTAAGAAGTAGACATTTGAGCTGGGCACACTGGAGTACACCTATGATCACAGTGCCTTAGATACTGAGGCAGGAGGATTTCGAGTTCAAAACCAGCCTCAGCAACTTAGCAAGGCCCTAAGCAACTTAGCAAGTCCCTGTCTCTAAATAAAATATAAAAAGAGTTGAGAATGTGGTTAAGCACCCCCTGGGTTCAATCTCCCCAGTGCCAAAAAATGAAAAGAGAGAGAGAGAGAGAGAGAGAGAGATAAGTAGAAGTTTGAAAGAAAGCATCCTCAAATAAATTACTTGTATTTTCACTGTTTAGAAACAATATTTCTTATATTACCAACCACTACCTATTTGTTAACTATTGTCTCCAAGGAGTAATTACTCATTTTAAAAGAATATTTGCAGACACCTACACATTTCAACTGCTGTAATACAGCAATTAAGTTGAAAGTCTTATAATAAAATGTTTTTGTTAATGGTCTCTCAGAAGTAGAATTCTAGGTCAATCTTACTTTTGTATCTCCTTTATGTCAAATGATCAGAAGGGATTTTCAGAAAAGTATAAAATTGGTTAAACTTAAAGAATATTTGGACTTTTTCAGTTTTAGAACTAATTTTGGAGGTGTTCAATTGCATGGACTCCATATTGGTATCATTGAGAATATTTGAGAGGCCGGGCGTGGTGGCGCACGCCTGTAATCCAAGCGAATTGGGAGGTTGAGTCAGGAGGATCGCGAGTTCAAAGCCAGCCTCAGCAACTTAGCGAGGCCCTAAGCAACTCAGTGAGACCCTGTCTCTAAATAAAATACAAAATAGGGCTGGGGATGTGGCTCAGTGGTGGCGTGCCCCTGGGTTCAATCCCCAGTACCAAAAAAAAAAAAAGAATATTTGAATTTTTTTTCCTGGAAAAACCTAAATCCTAACTGGCCTCATTTTTGAAACTCAAAAAAAAAAAAAAAAAAAAATCATTTGCCTTCACCCTGTAATTCTGGGAAAGAAAAGTCATTTTGTGCTTTTGAACACCAGTGTGGCTTTTATGTTGTGCAATAATGTAAGTTTGTTTGAACAAGGCCACTGAAAATAAGTATCTGTGGTTTTCTCAAAAGACATTCTGCATAGGACGTAGAAGGCACTAGATGCTTTTTTAGCAGCTAAGCCTTTCCCAGTATGGTCCTTTTAAAGTGACACTTCTAAAGGTTGTTTCTATTGAACAGACTTGAGTGCACTGTAAACTATTCCCAGACTTTATTAGTCTAATCAGTTATCCTTATAGGGTAATTTTCAAACAAATAGGTGGGAAAGTTCAATTATTCTCCCAGTGTTCAAACAATAGGCATTTACTTCTAATCATGTGACAAGACACTGGTCAGAGATCATATATACTTTAATATTCAGTTACATAATACTTATATATGCAATCTGAATAATGGTTAGAAATCAAAGCAATAATAGAGATTTAAGTTGCTGGATTTATTTGATCTTAAAGTGACTTTCCATATAAATCATCATTCAAGCTGGAGGATTAATAAATTTGTACAATAAAACCTCATCTGAATCCTAATAAAGTCTTTATACCAATTATAAATTATTCATTTAAATTATTAAAGTTATTCCTTTAAAAATGTATAAATGTAGTAAACAAGATAAAAGTCCCTCAGTTACCTATGGACACATTATTTTTGGCGTACACCCTTTAGCATGTTTCCTATGCACATTTTTTTTAAATTTAAAAAAATATTTCATACTCAAACACTTTAATCACAGAAATGCCTACTGAAATATCAGTGATTTTTTCTTCTGTCTTTTGTTTTGTTTTGAGAGAGGTATAACTGTTGCCCAGGATGGCTTTAAACTTGTGATCCTCCTGCCGCTATTTCCCAAGTGCCTGGGATTAAAGGCATGTACCACCTCACCCAGCTTATTTCCTGTTTAAAAAATACACATATAAAGAGAAAAAGTAAACATTCAATATATGGATTAGAAGGTATTACATAACATTAATGTCAAAATGCAATACTTGAACATGAGTTGTAGCATGTCAGAGTGGTGAAGAAAAAATAAATATAAAAAGCATTCACTGAGCTAGGTGCTGTGGCCCACACCTGTAATCCCAGCAACTTGGGAGGCTGAATCAGGAGTATTCAAAGTTTGAGTTCAGCCTCAGCAAATTCGTGAAGTCCTAAGCAACTAAGTGAGAATCGTCTCAAAATAAAAAAAAAATAATAATAAATAAAAGGACTGGAAATGTGGCTCAGTGGTAAAAGTGCCTCTGGGACAGACATCATTGCCCTGTGTACATGTATGAACGCACAGATGGGGTGACTCTACTTTGTGTACAACCAGAGAAACAATAGCTGCACTCCATTTGTGTACAATGAATCAAAATTAAATAAATGTTTTTTTAAAAAGTGCCTCTGGGTTCAATTCCTAGTACACACACTAAAAATAAAACTTTCTAAAGCATTCACTGAGTGCTTACCACATAATGACACATTCGTGTGTCACTTGACTTATAAGATATCTCTATGTCCTGATTATTACTCTTGATTTACCAGATTGAGGAAACTTAGGCACAGAGAAGTTAAATTCCCTACCCAGAGCCACACAATTATTAAGGAAAAGAGTTAAGAATGAAACCCAGGCAGTCTGGCAGCACACTCTGAGTGACAGGAATCTACAGCACACCATATCCCATTACCTCCATAACAAAGTTGCAATTTTCTGGTAGCCTTTAGCAAGGACTGATTCTTCAGTACTTCCAAGTTACAAAAGTGGGATTCATTTACCAAGCGTTCATTTCCTCCATGGGGAAAACTGTGATCTACACCAGATTACCTGCTCCAAGCCTCACTTGGTCCTAAAGACCAACTCTTCTATTCACAAGAGTTCCCTACATCATCTCTGTGTGCATCATGCATATTTAGGTGTGTGTGCTCTTTGTGTAATATCAATGTTGAAAAGGAAAAGTTATTATAGCACCAAAACTTACTTTATTCCAAGAGATCTACTTTTTACGTTGTCAGTTTCCCATGTTTTTATGAGTGAACTGAAATGTATCCAAATTTGTCTAGAACAGTTTGCAAACATTTCCTAATTCAGTGTATGGCATCAAGGGATACGGTTATTTGAACAATGACATGAATTTCACCAGTAAAATAGCCCAACAGCAAAAGAATTTTGATGTGGTACTCTCAGAAGTTCACAGTGCTTGACTGAATAAAGTCTTGGTACCTGTTAACTTCTTTAAGACAGAAAGAAGCTTGATACTTTGTCCACAGTTTAAGAACTTGGCACTAAATTCAAGGGTGAGGTTTACTGCTCATACTGGATTCTCTTTAAAATGAACCTCTTCCTTCTCCAATCATCTTTCTCAAATAATGAGTTTGCAAAATATAAACTTATAGAAAAATAGTTTATAAAAATCCTTGAACTTTAAGTTGAACAATAAAATAAGAAGAGAAAGTTCATTTTTTTTTTAGGAAATGAACTTTAAAACATGACACTGTCCCTTCTGTTTCTATATTATACAACTTGGGCATTGACAAAGCACTTTTATTGAATACCCTGGATAAAAATGGGTTCCACCTAGAACAAACACAGCAATCCCCATTTTAGAAGAGGAATGACTTATTATAATGGTAGAGTGACTGGTCTAGTGTCAGTGGCTAATAAATTGAACAACTAGGGTCTTTTTACAGAAGGTGTCAGGAGAATACCATAAATTCACTTGAATTGAAATGAGTCAATGATTGGTTCAATGCAAGTGCTTTTACAAATCTCCTTCAGTTTTAAAAAAAATTATAACAGATTATAATGAAAGATTTTGGGTTCATCTTCCCCAAATAGGGCTGAATCCCAGAAACTTGAAAATTGTAATCCATACCATACCCAATAGCATAGGGTTTATAGAATCATGACTCTCAATAAATGATAAAGGTTTGCACTCTACTCCAGAGTAGAACTTCTCAGTTCTTATTGTGTGCACACTAGGCTTGGGCATCTTGTTACAGCACAGATTCATGTTCAATAGATCTGGTAGAGGTCACAAAAATCTGCATTTCTTATATGCTTTCGGGTGATGCTGGTGCTGCTGGTTCATGGATCATGTTTTGAGTAGCAAGACTCTCAAACTTGAGCATGTATCAGAATCACCTGGATGGCTTCTTAAAATGCAGATTAATAGATCCCACTTCAGACTTTGATTCAGTAGGTCTGGAGTGGATCCAAGAATCTACATTTCCAACAATTCGTGGTGTTTCAATGCTGGCCCAGGGTCCACACACTGAGAACCATTACTTTGGTGCCCCCCAACCCCATCTATTGCCAGAGTGTGACTCTCCCCAGATGAAAACCATTAATTCCATCCACTCTAAAGTGCTTGCTTAGCACCAGGAATCTTGGAAGAGCTCCTATAGAAACCCTCTTCCCTGATATTGGAAGTTGTTCTGTGAGTGACTGACCACAGTTTTTGCAAAATTAATTAATTTTCAAGATCCATTCCCACATGTATTTTTTTTTAAGTGTGACTAATGATGTAATTTTTCTCTCTGTTCCCCAGTAGAACTTCTCAGATTGTAATGTACTCACAGATCACCAGGGCATTTTGTCAGAGTACTGATTCAGATTCAATAGATGAATGTCAAAGTTGGTAGGTCTCCTTTCTCTTTAGACCTCTCATTAGACAGAAAGATTTCTTTTAGAAGAGGAATCCACGATTTCTTCCTAACTGGGAAGAATTCATTTCTTCTGATCCCATTGGAAATTGTATCAATGTAGGCTGGAACTTTACAGTTTACCCTCTGTGTCTGTGGGTCCTGCCCCCATGGATTCAACCAACTGCTGATTTAAAATATTTTAAAAATTGCACTGTACTGAACATGTGCAGATTTTTTTAGTTGTTTTCCCTAAATGATGCAGTAAAACAGCTATTTACATAGCACTTGCATTGTGTTAGGTGCTATGAGTAACCTAAAAATGATTTACTGTGTGCTGGAGGATGTAAGTTATAAGCAAATACTACAACCTTTTTTTTTAAATAAAGGACTTGAGTCTCACTGGATTTTTCTGTTTGAGGGGTTCCTGGACCCAATCCCATACCCATGCTAAGGGACAACTGTATATAACACCTATGTAAAATAATCAGCAAAGCTACTGTTTTCCACCTTTTAATAGCTTTCTAAATAACCTGGTACAATTGAATCCAGTGCAGATTCTGTAACTCAAACACAAAGAGCAGTGTTTTCATTCTTTCTGTTCATTGATTTATGCATTCATGTAAAAACATTTTTCATATTTTAGCATAATATTTAGTTAGTTCTTGGTTTCTGGACCTTGCCATTAAAAGCATATCTATTGCTTGTACACTGGCAGGAAACTAAACTTGGATTTATTCTTTCATTCATTCATTCAACATATTGTTTGAACACAACTATGTGCCAGTTACTTTGCTGGGTATTTTATATATATAAATTATGAATTTATATATGTACATTTATCAACAAATATCAACTATCAGATGCTCTCATAGACCTCACAATCTGAAGGAAGAAACTAACATTAGTAAACATTCACAATCTACATATGAACTTTAGTTATAATGGTTCAACATGTGCATGCTGATGATCTTTGCATGATGACATGGCCATGCTAGGTTAAGAGTCATTTGCAAGCCAGGCGCTATGACACATGCCTGTAGTCCAGCAGCTTAGGAGGCTGAGGCAGGAGGACTACCTGCTCACAGCCAGCCTCAGTAATTTAGCAAGGCCCTAAGCAACTTAGCAAGAACCAGTCTCTAAATAAAATATTAAAAAGGGTTAGGGATGTGAGTCAGTGGTTAAATACCCCTGGTTCCATTCCTGGTACCAGAAAAAAAAAAAAAATCATTTGCAACCATGTTTCAGTAACTGCTAGAAGAACTTGCTGAAAATTAATTTAAAAAAAAAAACAAAAAAATCATTTTACTTCTTAGATGTTTATTCCAATGTTCTTTTAAAAACTGCAAGACACACTGCTAGGCTTATGCCTTTAATCCCAGCTACTGGGAGGTTGAGAGAGGAGGACTACAAACCTGGGGCCAGCCTCAGCAACTTAGCAAGACCCTGCCTTTAAAAAAAAAAAAAAAAAAAAGGATTGGGGTTGTAGCCGAATGAGAAAGTGCCCTGTGTTCAATACCTCCTTGCTTCTAATTCACCATGTACACTTTCCAAAATATAGGAGTCTTCACATATTTTATCATGAAAATCTGAGAACATACATAAACATTGAAAGAATTGTATAATGCATACCCATTTATCCACTCAGATTTCATAAAGCTTTGATACACCCCCCTCATTGCATATATATATACCTCTATCCATTTATTAGTCCATCTTAGTTTTAATGCATTTCAAAGTAGATTGCGAACAGTGGTATACCCCACTCCTAAACACTAGAGAACACATATATCAGGACAATTTTTTTAAAAAGAATAATCTTGTATTTCTTTGAAATGTAAAATGAATATGTTATTGAATTGTATTCAACTAACAAAAATATAAGTCACAGATTGTACATATGTTTGGGGAAGACTTTCCTGGAGGGAAATTATGAGTCTAACAAAATCACAGCCACTGTACACGTCTGTCCTAATTAGGTGTCTGCATCATGAAATTATGAGTCTCACCCATAATATTCTGGGAAAAAAAGCTAATGAGCTTGTCCCTTACCATCTGGTGACCAGATCAAGTTGCCATCATCTTAACTAGTTACATGGAAGGGACTGTACTTTTCAGATGACTCCGGCAAAACCAGCATCCTCAAATACCTCCAATAGCTCAGTCACACATCTGGTATTTGGAAGACCCTCTACTTAACATGCCAACCACTCTATTAAATTCTCCAAATGCTCAATGTCATCAGCCTGATTATCAGATCCAAATGTTCAGCACTCAGGATGTCAGAGTCTTTGTAAATCAGCATATTATATGGTTTTCCTTCTAGAAAACTTATAAAAATGGCCTTTTATCATTTTTTACTAATTCACATATATAAAGACACTCATGTTCATTTTCAAACTAAGAATCTTTTTATACAATTTTAATTTTAGAAAGCCATTTTTGCCATGTTTTAAAGAAAAACATTGAATAACTTTGCAATAATTTCATTTGGCCACTAGAGGGCAGGGTCTCCCTTCTACTTTGATTCACTCAGTTTTTGTTTTTTTTTTTTTTCCTCTATTCTAAAATGCAAGGTTTAGTTAGGGAAACTGAAATCCCATCCTCTGAACTTTTTTTCCTGATAATTTTTTAATTTGGATCCTAAGAGTCTTTCAAATACTAATAAAACACATTTCTGGTTCTTTTGTTATCATAATTTCCACTATCATATTAAAGGATTTTGTGTTTATTTAAACTCCCAAAAGTGAATATTTGGGAAGAAATGAAGTCACTTGTATTGATTTCTGCTGATTCTTTTGAGTGGGGCATGGAATTTGGTTTTCACATTTCTGTTCACATATCCATATGTTGATAATTATTGTACATTTCAACCATATCAAGAAGTTAAATCATAGTTTTGTCTTACTATAGGTACTTTTCATTTTTCAGCTCTTATGTTTAATCATATTATTGACTTTAACTTTTTACATATGGAGGTCTTTATAGTGCAACAGGGCAATCTCTTTGAGAAATATGTTCGTGTTTATATGAACATGAGTTATTTTATTAATTCACATATATTTTCAATATTTTCAGTTATGTTATTCTTGTGGTTCCTTATGCTGCTATTCTCATAGAATATAGAGTGAACTACCAGTTTAAAGACTTAGGATTCAGATGACAGCACACATTCAAATACCAGTTCTCCAGTCATCTGTGTTACCTCTGGCAAATTACATGACTTTTAGTTCAGTGTTTAGTAAAGACTTTCAATAACACCAACTTCTTTGCTTTATAATGGTGCTGAGATCGTGGCTTACCCAACTGCCTGAGGTAGGGCTGATGCCATAATATTATCGAGCACATGGTGATCTATCTCTCCTTCTATTTCCAATTGCCATTGGGCAAATGCAGTCAACTAAAATTTATATACACAGCCCTTAGCAAAAGTCTTCAAATATTAGCCTGATAGTTGCCATCATAGATTTTCACTCAACTAACATATAAAACTTGTCTCCAGAAATACTGTAAGAAGTCCTTTCTAAGGTTCTAACTACACAAGGACCCCCAAACTCCTCAGCCCAGCATTTAATATCCTCTTTACCTGCCCTCTTCCCTCCACCTTTGTTTGGCCAGGTGGGAGTGGGGGGAATGGTGAGCTGCAGACAGTTGCTTCTTGGCCCACTACATTTCTAGAGCACCCCTGTCCCTTTAGAATAACTAAGGATACATTGCTTAACCTGACAGTCTCAGGATTCCCTGCTCCTTTGAACAGTGGGTATAGATTGGCAGCTTTAGGAAATAATGTGGTCTGAAGATGTGTCTGGCCTCTTGGTGATTGGAAATAGTGAGAGTTCACATCCAAATTCAATTTTCCACTTTCTCTTTAAACCTGGGTAGCAATAGGCTAAAATTGAGTAACAATTGCTCCATTGGTAGGAGATCTCTTTCCAACTTTGGGCAGTGCTGCATTAAATCTGGTTCACTTTTCTAATCAACTTCCTATGCAGATACATTGTGAACAGTGCCCCCTGGGTCTGTGTGGGTGCAGCCCATGCAGTCTGGAGGCATTACCAGGAGTGACCCCTGACTATGCATGACTTCAGATGCCCATGGGACAGGGGCACCTTCCTTCTCTGCTGGCAAAGCAACTAGTATGGTAAACATGGGCACCCCTTTCATTGGAAGGGGGAAGTTTGCTGGGAGGCTTTGGCCCCGTTGTTCAAGCCAACAGACTACAACAGCCAAGGCTAGCGATTGACTTTGGTAATGACCTAGTGCTCTGTCGGATGCTCCCTTGGCTTCAGCCCATCTGTGCAGCACGAGTGCATTTCTTTTATGAATTTTGTTGCCAATCATTTTTTATTTTTCAGACTTCTCCAGGGTCATTCACAAACCCAGTTGCCTACAGGAGCCAGGCAGGTCAAGAACATAAATGAGAAAGGAAGGAATAATCAGATTAGGCAGAGAAACAATTCTGCTCTAGCCCAGTATGGGTGTATAAGTCCAGTGTTGCAGAATCTGATTGTTAAGAGAAACAAGAAATCCATTTTCTAAATGTAAAACCTGCACTGAAAAATTTGGTAACACTGGGTGAGCCAAAGGAAACAGTCCACACACTGCATTTGGATCAGAAGCCTCATGTTTACTACCTCTTGTTGACCAAAGAATGCAGTCCTTCCATTTGGCATGTGATTCTAGGGAGAATTTTCATGATGGATGCAACTAAATAAAGTGTCCCTGCCGGAAGGTACTGATCAGAAGTAGCCATTTTCAAAGGACAGAGTTCTGCCATAGTGAACTACGTAGGCTACATAGGATTCCTTCTAAATGTCAGCCACGGGTACCTCTTCTACCTCGATGCCATCAGCCTAAACAGCCCATGGTTTTAGGCAGGGGATTATTTGTTGACTTAAAGTAAGTTCGCCATTGTTTAAGCATTTTGGCACTCATGTTTTAAAGATGACTTGGTGGATGGATTATAAAGCCCCTGTTACAATTAGCATTACTATTTTCACCTTTTTCTTACCTTTGATAGAAGTATTTTCATAAGACAGTGTGTTATCTGCAGTGACATGCCAAAATGTCACAATGTTGAGCTGCTAATGCCTTCAGGAAAAAAATATTTCATAATGTATTTCATAAATGGACTACAAAGTAGAAGATCAGAATAACCCTCATTGTCAGTAAAACCTGCCACAAACTCAGAAGGCAATTCTAATGAAAAGGCACAGTGTTCGGAGTATTGAAATGCATCAATGAATAGTATGGAATGACTGAGGCAATTATTTTATCAGGATTACGTTTATTCAGCAATCATTTATTAAATGTTCGCTCTGTATAGGGTATGGTGGAGTAACTGCTGGAGTGGGTGAAGTGGAGATTTCATGAGCTTTCATGCATTTATTATTATCCATTGGTGGTACTGCATAAACATAAAGGTTTTGTTTGTTTTATTTATTTAACATACACATATTTGCTCGGTGTCAGGAAGCATTCTAAGGACTTTGTAAATATTAACCTATTTGCACCCCTGAACAGCCTTGCACGGTAAATAATACTGTGATCTCCAATACTTGCATATCCTTTCTCTATAGAAACAGACACCAAGAATAAGTGACTTGCCTAGGATCACTTAATTCATTTAATCACTTAATCCCCACTAGGAAATGGCAGGACCAAAATTCCAAGCCAGGCAAGTCTAGCTGCTGGACTGAGTGGAGTGGTGATTTCATGAGCTGTCATGCATTTATTATTATTTGAGCTCTTTTTATTCATCACATCAATTAGTTATTTCCATAAAACAAACAAACCCCAAATTGAGTGGCTTACATTATGAACTACTTATTCCTTTTCCTGAGTCGTTTCTCCAGTGGGGCGTTTTTGCTGATCTGGACCAGGCTCAACTTATCTTAGCTGACTCTCTGATATGTGTGGAAAGCTGGGACTGGCTAGCCCAAGACACTCCAGCCAGAGTGGCTCAGGCCCCCTTCACAGCATCTTTTATCTGGTTGGTATAGTGGGGAAGGTCTGAGAAAGAGTGGAGGACACGTCTTTATGACTCTGCTTGCATAGAGTTTCATACTCTCTTGTATTTTTTTGTATTGCAGTGCTGGGGATGGAACCTGGGTGCTTTACCACTGAGCTACATCCCTCAGGGTCTTGCTAAGTTGCTGAGGCTAGCCTTGAGTTACTGTCATGTTTGATGAAAGCAAACCACAGGATCAGGTCCAGAGGCAGTGAGGAAGGGCACTACAAAAGGGTCTGAATAATGGAGGCCTTTAATTCTAACCACCTGCCACAATCATGACTCCACACTCTGCTACATTTATCTTTCTTCCCAGTTTTAAAATCAGGTATTTCAGACTCCAAGTGAGTTGTTGAAAACTCTGTAACCCATAGGCTTATAGGTTTAGATAGGTAATGCAAGTACAATAGGAAGAGTAGAAAATGAAAAGCTACCTATGATTTTAGGCTGATCCTGGGGAAACACCAACAGAGACTCCAAGCGAAACCAGGACAACTCCAGCAGAAAATGGGGTGAATCACACTACATCCCTGGCACCCAAACCACCCTCCCAGGCTTTGCACAGTCAACCTGCTCCAGGTAAGCCATAGCAAAGCAGAGCTGCACCAGGTAAGAAAGAGTCGAGCTTATGGTGCCACTGAGGTGGGGAGTGTGGTTTAGTAGCCTGTTTCATTTCAAGTGAGGAAAACAGCACGGACCTGTGTGAGTGGATGATTGAATGCATGCATGCCAAGAGGACTCAAGTGCTCACCCGGCTCTGCTGGCCACTTAGAACTCCCCCAGGTTTCCTGTGTCTTTATTAGTGGTGGATTATGATCCATCTGCTGGCAGGGTTTGTGAAGAGTTCTTCAAGCAACTCATAAACAACTCTGCTTTAGAAGCACATTCTTAGTCCTACTTCATTAAGTCTCTGCCAAGAGCTCCTTTCCCTCTTACTCCAGCTTGCTTTTCAGGGCCCTTGAGTGTCTACCATGTGCTACACTCTGCTAAACCCTTCACCTGGATTATTTCATCTCACCCTCGCATCAAGCCTCCACGGGAGATCTATTATTGTCCCCATTGTGCTGATGAATAGACTGCAATTTTGAGGGGGAACAGTACTTCCTGAGGACCAACTTAGCCAGTGGAAACTGATGTCAGGACAGACATGGTTCCCAATAGTTTTCTTTTATATTCCAACCAATGCTACACTTGTGTCTCCTTTCTCAAAAAAAAAAAAAAAAAATCCTTTGATTTCTCTACAGCTCACTTGACCTTTAATATTACACTGGTTTATGTAATCATTTCTCCTATGCATGTCCTATTTCTGATAATAGAAAGTGAGCTTCCTAAGATAAGCTTCAGTTGGGTCCTTCCTTTGTATGTCACAGTGATGAGGGATAGCATGTACTAGCATTTGACTCTTTAAACTTGATATTTTAAAATAATTTGATGAACAGAAAATACTTTTTAAGTTGGCATAGAATACATGGCAGAAATTCTCCCTTTTCCCAAAAGTTACTATGTGGCAAGATCATGGTGCAACTTTCAAAACCAGGAAATTAACACTGGCACAACTCTGAGCTGAACTGCAGGCTTTGTTGAACTTTGGCTGATTTCCCCTAAGGTCCTTGAGCTATCCCAGATTCCAAGTCAGGATCCCACATTGTAGTTATAAGTCTCCTTAGTCTCCTTTAATCTATGGCAGTCCTTCCGTGTTTCCTGTTTTTAATAGCCTTGATCATTTTGAGGAATTCTAATACTTTTTGTAAAATATCCCTTCATTTGGGCCACCTAAATATTCTCTCCTGAATAGACTGACTCTTGCACTTCTGGGCATGAGCCCCACAGAAGTCATGCTGTGTCCTTCTCTGTTCTTCATATCAGGGTGTGATGTTGATGTGTCTCATCTGCCGCATTGTTGGAGCACCTGGTTAAGATATTTTTTTCCATGGAAAGTTAACATTTCCCCTCTTTAATGTCCAAGGGAAGATGTTTCAAGACTTTGCAAATATCCTGTTCATCCTTAAATTTTGGCAGGTGATTTTGACATCTATGAATGGATCTTTGCCTGCAAATGCTCAGTATTTGATTTTTAAAAGACGATGTGTCATTCCCTATTTGGTCAAAAGGTGGCTCTAGTGTTGCCTAAATTGAATTTGTCATTTTAATCCAAGTGGAGAATTGCCTTTTCTCTCCCTATGTATGAAGCAGTTGTATAATTTCCTTTGTCTCAAATATTTTTTAAAAAAGACTTCTTTAGAGTAATTTTATTAGAAATAATTTTCTACCACCATTTTTCATTCTCCATATAGAAACATTTTTTTTTCCTAGCAAGAAGAATAAAATTTGAAGTGTAAGAAGGTTATTTACTTTGCCTTTTTTATTGCAGGTTCTGTCAAGGCACCTGCCAAAACAGAAGATCTTATTCAGAGCGTCTTAACAGGTAAATACTACCCCCACCCCAGTTCCATGGAATTTCGTAGCTAAATATTACACACCATAAATATTTAGAGAAGAAGATATTTACAGTTTTCTCTGAAAAGTAATATTATTAAAATTTTTTCTTTAAAAAAATCTACAGACATAGACCACATTGCATGATGCAATCACAGTTGATAAATTGAAACTTACAGGCATAAAAATAATATACTTTCACAAAATAGCTATTTCTGAATCAAACAATAGATTCCTACTGGGTGTGACCCTGTAAACAGTAATGCATTTCTTCCCAAAATGCCAACCATTAACTGTATTTTAGATATGTAGAATGTGACCCATTTGTTAAAATGCACAGTGTTTAAAAACCATGATACAGTTTAAAGTTAGTATACATTTGGTTAGTGGTCCTAGAATCAGTTTAAGCTTTCTTCAATACAATTTTCAATATGTAGTAGAGTCCTAAAAATATTTAAAATACGTGACCCAGCACACAACAGAAATGTACATACACGTTCACCAAAAAGAGCGCCTGGATAAGAGCCAAATGTCTACAACCCAAATATCAAACAGTAAGAGAGATAAATAAATTGTAGCATATTCACAGTGTAGAATAGGATACAGTTATGAGAAAATGTGGATAAAACTCATAAGCATAGTGCAGAAAACAAGAAGCCAGACACAAAAGAGCACAGTTTGATCTACAACAAGTTCAAAGACAAGCAAAACCCATTCATGCCATTATGAATCCAGAATTGGGTTTTACCTGGTGAGGGCAGAACCACAAAGAAGGTGTCTGGAGTGCTGGCAATAGTCTGATTTTCACCTTGGTGATGTTTATTGAAGCATGTTAAGTTTAGGAAAATGCACAGGGCTGCATTTTTATGATTGATGTACTTTTTTGTGTGCATTTGTATTTCACAAAAATACACAAAATCTGCATTGAAAATTACTTGAGGAATGCATTAAAAGCAAACAAAATGTCTTAAAAATGTTGGTTCCATAGAAAACAGTACCACATTGATGCATAAAACAAGTGTCCAATGCGTTTGAAGAATGCTTTAAATTACTGGGCTAGAGATACACACTCTGTATAATCCCCATGGCTTGGGAGGCTGAGGCAGGAGGATTGGGAGTTCAATGCCAGCCTCGGCAATCTAGCGAGGCTCTAAGCAACTTAATAAGACCCTGTTTCAAAGTCAAAATAAAAAGGCTGGGGATGTTGCTCAGTGGTTAAGTGCCTCTGGGTTCAACCTCCAGTACCCCCAAAATAAAAAAAAATTGATAAAAATACATAAATGCATAGACAGAATACAATGAGTCTATGCCAATATATCAGCCATGATATATCTTGGTGACTTATTCAGAAAGAATGTTTTTGTCTGTATAAATGGACATTGCCTGTATGCTTTACAATGTATTCTAGGAATAGCCTTCCATCTACATACTTTTAAATATATATATTTTTTGTTTGTTTTTGGTTTTTTGGTTCTAGGAAACAACCCCAGAGGTGCTTAACCACACAGTCATATCCCTAGTCCATTTTAATTTATTTATTTATTTATTTATTTTTATTTTGAGGCAGGGTCTCTCTAAGTTGCTTAGGGCCTCACTAAGTTGCTAAGTTGCTAAGGCTGGTTTTGAATTCAGACTTTCCAAGCTACTGGGACACAGGTGTGCACCACTGTGCCCAGCAAAAATTTTACAGAATTTTATGTAAAATTTTTTTATCATGAATTGGATCTCCTAAAAAAATCTGACCTTGACACTAGTATTTATTAATTTTGGCATTCAGTAAAGATTTGTGGACAGTATGGCATACTAGTCTCTCTGCAAGGCACTGGAAACACACAGTAAAATTCTTCCCCTCTCTGATCCTGTTCTGGATTAATTTCAAAACAGGTTTCCTGGGAGCTCTGAATAATGATATCCATAATATAATTCATGCATTGTTCTTATACTAATTGGAACTAACTGTTAGATTCAAAGACAAATCAATGTTATCTTTAACCTGTTAATGTCACAAGTTTAAAAGGTTTTGTTATTGACAGAGTGGCGTATTTACTTGAAAATTTTTCCATATCAACATTGTAGTTTTGCTTTTGTCCTTTAGAATAGAGTGATGTTGTTTTGATTAGGATTGGATTTTAATAATGAGCAATAAAATTGAGTTTTTTGTTAGAAAATATAATTAGTAGATTGCTGAATAAAGTTAACTTTTTTGGCATAAGTTGAAAAAAAAATTGGATCTCCTTTTTAAAACCATTATAGCTGATGTGCTGCAAATTATTTTTAAGGAAATAGGGTTCAATCTATTGCCCAAAATACAGCAATTCCTTGGACTTATAAATTCTTAATGTAATAATTTACTATGCAACTGTAATGAGTCAGTTTGGGCCTGAGGGAAACTGTTAAGTAAATATACCTGGTTTTCTCCATGGCTTCTATCTTAAAAAAAAAAAAATGTCAAGAGAATAGCCACATTTAAGGGAAGTAAGTGCATTTCAAATGCTTAATGATCTTAACATTTAGGAACATAAACAACTGTTCTGATTTTAGTGTTTATCCACTAGGCATCTCATTTTCTATTCAGGTCTGTTGTTATTCATGGCATATATTATTTCTGAATCTCTTGACATTTCTAAATATTTATGGTAACATTTTTTTTGTTCCCAGAAGCAGAAAGTTCAGATCAAAGGATGGAAATATGTGAACTTTGACTTAATCTAGGTCCAAGTCAATGGTAATTCACTGAAGCTAAGACACCATCAGTTGAAAGACACTCCTTGCTCATGTATTGCTAAGAAAGAAAAATCCTGCAAAATCTTGGTAGCCCAGTGACTATAAGATGTATCTTTATTTCAGAAATGTGAACATATGTTGACAATGTAGATTCTAGAATCTATGAAATATGTGAGTGAAGTACGCAATGCTTTAAGGCCAGGCTCTGTCACCATGAATGTTTCCTCAACATTGAATAGGATGCTATATGGGCTGCCACTAACCGTTGGGATGCCTTCCTGCAAACTGAATTAGAGGGTCCTCCCTCCAGACGTGTTACTGCTGTATCCTGTCAAGACACATGTGACCATGTGTAGTGTCTTCACTGTGAGTGGTGCCCCTTAGAGATGGCACTGTAGAACCCACACAGTTATTTACTAAGCCTCTATGGACACAATGTCAAAAATGGTTCAACACTTTCTGTGAATTCTTTCATTTCATCATAGCAACCCCATAAACTTGTACAAGTGTTATAGATTCTTAAAGGGACTGCTGTGAATGTCCTGCCCAGATTCCCTGCACATCTGGGACACCATGTCCCAGCTGTGGGGAGGGTTGGCTGCTAACAGCTGCTAGCTTCCCTGTCTTCCTAAAACTGCCCTCAGCCCAAAGGAAGACCCTGGTCCAGAAGAGTATGCCTCCACCCACTGGCTGTACAATGACTCAAGAAGCTGACCCTCTTGCCTAGGAGGAGACCAAGCCTATGGTACAATTCACCCTCCTGAGCTCCCCTGGGATCAGGCAGAAGCCCAACAGCAGCTGAGACACATCTTTGTTCAGCCACTGCCCTGCTCCATGTGCCTCCCTCATTTCCCTCCCCTTCAGTAAATCACATGCACCTGAATACCCTCTCTTGGGCTCAGCCTCTAGGGAATCCCAACCTTAAAAAAAATAAAATAAAATAAAATAAAATAAGTACAAATGAAGAGAAGCTTGGTAACCCAGTCATGAAATAGCAATAGAGGCAGACTAGAACCTGGATGCATTTGGCATCAAACTTTACTCTTAAGCTTCAGTTGGCCAAGATCAGTCAGATTTGGCTCACTGAGCAGGTCGTTGCTCCTCTGTACGTCTGGACCATCAGTCCTTCCCGTCCCTTAGCTCTTATTCTCCTTGGTTACAGAAGTGGAAGCGCAGACTATTGAAGAGCTAAAGCAACAGAAATCATTTGTGAAACTTCAAAAGAAGCACTACAAGGAAATGAAAGACCTGGTGAAGAGACACCACAAGAAAACTACTGACCTGATCAAAGAACACACTACAAAATACAATGAAATTCAGAATGACTACTTGAGAAGGAGGGCAGCTCTGGAAAAGACAGCCAAAAAGGACAGCAAGAAAAAGTGAGTTAAATGAATATCTGTTTTATTGCATGAAGACAGTCAATTCCACGGGTCACTGATATTCTGTGATGTTTTATACCATAATTATGAACCTATTCCACCACTAAAAAGAAAGCCATCAATACTCTCCATTCTCTACAGCTTTTTTTGGTTGTTGTTTTTTATTTTTATTTTCTTTGGACCAGGAATTTAACCCAGGGGTACTTAACCACTAAATCACATCCCCAGCCCTTTTTATGTTCTTCATTTAGAGGCAGGGTCTCACTGAGTTGCTTAGGGCCTCCCTAAATTGCTGAGGCTGGCTTTGAACTCTTGATCCTCCTGCCTCAGCCTCCCAGGCCACTGAGATTACAGGCTTGTGCCACTGCACTCAGCTCCAATCTCTATGTTTTTTTGCATCACTTTTGCTTGTGGTTAGAATTTATTTATTTTTCTTTTTTTTTTTTTCCCCTAAGAGACAGGGCCTGGCTCTCTTGCTCAAACTGGCCCTCTATTCCTCAAGTGGTCTTCCTGCCCCAGGCTCCTGAGGAGCTGGAACAATAGGTGCATAGTAGTGGGCTCAGCTGTGACTTTGTTTAGCCAAATTCTGAAAATAGATCAAGTCCTCCTTTTAGTTCTTTCTTCCCATGGACCAAATACCAGTCAGCTGACCGCCTGCATTACAGCTGCTGATCTCCCACCTCTTGGCCTATACCCAAAGGACTTCAAATCAGCATACTACAGTGATGCAACCACATCAATGTTCATAGCTGCTCAATTCACAATAGCTAGATTGTGGAAGCAACCTAGATGTCCTTCAATAGATGAATGGATAAAGAAACTGTGGTTTATATACACAATGGAATATTACTCAGCCATAAAGAATAATAAAGTTATGACATTTGCAGTTAAGTGGATGGAATTGGAGAAGATCATGCTAAGTGAAATAAGCCAAGCCCAAAAAACCAAAGGCCGATTAATTCCTCTGATAAGTGGTTGATGACAAGTAGCAGGGGTGGGGGGAGGTAAGGGAAGAATGGAGAAAGGATGGATTGTATAGAGGAAAATGAGGGATGGGGAAGGGGCCATGAAGGAAAGATGACAGAATGAGCCAAACATCATTACCCTATGTATATGTATGAATATGCAAATTGTATGATTCTACTTTGTGTACAATCAGAAAAATGATAGTTGTACTCAATTTGTGTACAATGAACAAAAAAAATTAAAAAATTAAAAATAAATAAATAAAAACAGAATATATATATTGTAAACTTATAAGACATTTGTGATTACTGCTGAAAATCTTAAAAATTCAAAGACTATAAGAAAAATAAAGTAACTCAAATCCCAGAGAAAAACAAGATTAAAAAAAAAATGGCCTTATATCCCTACAACCTATTGGAAGAGGCAGCTTGTCTTAGAGAAAACAGAAGACTCAACTCCTGAAGCCATATCTCCCATAATGCCCTGCATTGTGTCTGGAACTGGAGTCCCCACAGCCTCACGTACCCAGACCTTGATGGGAGAAGCATTTCCCACACATGCTTTCAACTAATATATATTGAATGCATATTATATCCTAGGGACTCAGTAATGAATGACCTGCATGATTTTCACCCTCAACTAGCTAATGAGGTAATGTGGGGAAGATAAGCAATAAACAATAAATACCGCAAATAATTTCAGACCATGAGAAGGATTATCAAGAAAAGAATAATGTGATAGAGAATAGGTTGGGATAGGAGAGCCCTTTTGACATGTCAGTCTGTAACTAGCTGATACATAAAGAGTAAATCATAGTCAACTATGTAAGGAATGAGAGAAGACTATTCTATGATGAGGGAACAACCAAAGGCAAAGGCCCTGTGGCAGAGAAAAATGAATTTGTTCCAAGAACTGTGAATTTGGCAAAGTGGGTGAGACAGAGTAAACCATGGGTAGAGTGAAACAAGATGAGGTCCAGCACTCAGCTTTAAAGAAGAATGAAATTATGGCATTTGCTGGTAAATGGATGGAGTTGGAGGATATCATGCTAAGCGAAATAAGCCAAACCCAAAAAAACCAAAGGTCAAATGTTTTATCTGATATGTGAATGCTAATTCACAATAAGGAGGGGGGCACTAGGGAAGAATAGTTACTCTAGATAGAGTAACTAGGTAGAGGGGAGTGAAGGGAGGGGAAGGGCCATGGGGTAGGAAGGATATCAGAGTGAAACAGACATTATTACCTTTTGTACATATATGACTGCATGACTTATGTGATCCTACAATATGTACAATCAGAAAAATGAGAAATTATCCTCCATTTATGTATGACTTATCAAAATGCACAAATGCATTATACTGTCATGTATAACTAATTAGAACAAATAAGAAAATTTAAAAAGAAATAAAAGATGACGTTTGGGAAATGGGAGGGAGAATCATACCACTGAGTTCTTCAGAGCTGGATCAAGTGATGAATAGTCCAGAATTTATGTAAGTACAATATGAATCCTACTGAAGAAAAAAAATAAGTGGAATTGTTATGTGTAACTAATATTCTCAGGAAATGATTCCAGCAGCTGAGTGAAAGATAGACCCTTAGCTGGGCTTCTCAAATAGGCACAGTCACTAGGGATCTTCTCAATTGCAGGCTTTGATTCAGCAAGTCCAAGTCAGGTGATGCTGATGCTGTTGGTTCATGGTCAACACTTTTTTTTTTAACAGACTGCATTTGATTCATTGTACACAAATGGGGTACAACTTTTCTTTTCTATGGTTGTGCATGATGTAGATTCATACCATTAATGTAATCATACATATACATAGGGTAATGATGTCTGTCTCAGTCCACTATCTTTCCTCCCCCCACCCCCTCCTGCCCCATTTTCCTCTACACCATCCGGAGTTCCTCCATTCTTCTCTTGCCACCCACTTTCATTATGTATTATCATCCACTTATCAGAGAAAACATTCTGCCTTTGGTTTTTTGGGATTGGCTTATTTCCCTTAGCATGATACTCTCTAATTCCATTCATTTATCTGCAAATGCCATAATATTATTCTTCTTTATGGCTGAATAATATTCCATTGTGTTTGTATCTATATCTATATATACATATATCACAGATTCTTTATCCATTCATCTGTTGAAGGGCATTTAGGTTGGTTCCACAGTCTAGCTATTGTGAATTGAGCTGCTATAAACATTGATGTGGCTGCATTACTGTAGTATGCCAATTTTAAGTCCTTTGGGTATAAACTGAGGAGTGGGATAACTGGGTCAAAATGTGGGTTCATTCCAAGTTTTCTGAGGAATCTCCACACTGCTTTGCAGAGTGGCTGCACCAATTTGCAACTCCACCAGCAATGTAAAAGCGTGCCTTTTTCCCCACACCCATGCCAGCATCTATTATTGTTTGTGTTCTTGATAATAGCCATTCTAATCGGAGTAAGATGAAATCTTAGAGTTGTTTTAGTTTGCATTTCTCTAATTACTAGAGATGTTGAACAGTTTTTCATATTTATTAATTGCCTAAACATCTTCTTCTGTAAAGTGTCTGTCCAGATCCTTGGCCCATTTACTGACTGGGTTCTTTGTATTTTTGGTGTAAAGCTTTGTAAGTTCTTTATAAATTTTGGAGATTAGTGTACTGTCTGAAGTGTGTGTGGAAAAGATTTTCTCCCACTCTGTAGGCTCTCTTTTTGCATTATTGATTGCATCCTTTGCTGAGAAAAACCTTTTTGTTTGAATCCATCCCATTTATTGATTCTTCCTTTGATTTCTTGTCAACGCTCTTAAAGTAAGGACTCAATGTGGGAGCCGGGTAATCAGCTGGGAAACTTTTTCACAAGTCCAGCTAAGTGATGTCATATGATGGTTTGGTTTAGGATGATGGTGGTAGACATGGAGAAAATAGATGGATACTTGATTTTAAGGGGAGCCTAGGATATGGAGTCAGAAATCTGGAAGAGAGAGGAAACCAACTTGTGTGGAGAATAAGACTCATGCTGTCACTCCAGGTCAAATCTATTCATGAACTCAATCAAGACTAAAACAATATATTTCTTATTTTAAGGTACATGAGAATCACTGAGAGAGCTTGCTCAAATACAGATAGTTGAGGCTTAGAAGTCTGTCTCATGGGCCTTGGGTGGGGCCTGAGCTTCTGAATTTCTAACAACTCCTAGGGTTTGCCAGTGCTACTGGTCCATGTACTTCCCATAGATGGCCCTGATCTGGAATCCTTCAAGGTCATTAAAAATATAGAAGGGTGGCCTAAAGGACTCCTTGGGTCCAGTCTCCATGTACCTTCCCATCCTCGTTCCCCAGTGCTTCATACAAAAACCTGTAGCTCCTACTTAGAGCCCACCATGATAAAATAGTTAGGATTTTCCAGCATCATGGACTTTTTTAATTGCAAATCTCTTGCATGAAGACTGCAAACCCTACCTCTAAACTCCAAGCAAGGTATGTGCCAAGTGTCAGAATCCCAACTTTGAGATTGTTGATTTCCACATGAATTTCAAAATATCATTTGCTCATAGAATTCCACATTGGGTTGTCACCATAGCTTACCCAAGACTTTGTGGACACTAGGTATGGCTGATCACAAAGGTACCTCCTTTTTCCTTTGGCAAGGAGCTGCTTCCAGTCTCAGACTAGCCCCTCTACTAAGTGTAAAGGAAGAGCCAGGCACGTGGGCTCTTTTGGGTTCCTAGGACTGCCATGCAAAGCACCTCTAACTGGGTGCCTTAAAATAAAATAGGTATATTGTTTCACAGTTCTGGAGACTAGAAGTCCAAAATCAAGGTATCAGTAGGCACCTCTTCTGAAAGGTATAGGGGAGGAGTTTCCTTAATTCTTTTAGCTTTTGGTGGCTGTGGAAAATACTTGACATACCTTGGTTTGTAGACTTTCTCTGCACAGGTGTACTTTATCCCAAGGTAATAAGGAAATTATTACCTTAATTTCCAAATAAGGGAATAAACTGAGGTTCTGGGAAGGACTTGAAATCAGAGGGGATACCATTCAACCCAGAGCAAGTGCTGAGCACCTGCAGGCGCTGTTCCCTGTATTTCCCACAGCAGCACCTTGAAGTCGGTATAGGCATCACCAACTCTGGACAAGCAAGGACCTGAAGCTCAGTAAAGTTGTGTCCCAACAAGAAGTACATGCAACACACAAGGGCGCAGTCAGAGGACAGCCATAGCAGGGTACCCACCCCCACCTTGCTGAGAGCCCACCTGTTTCCTAGGAGATAGTGGATCTGGAACTTGCATCCCGGAGGAGGTCCTAGAGTCCTATGAAGACTTGGGATCTTTATAACTGCCTCTTTAATGTCTCACAGCATGAATGGATGCATGAAATTAAAATACCCAAATAAATAAATTTACTTATCAACTGTCCCATAAGTTACAAGGTTACTCTTCTAAGTTTAGATTCTTGGAATCTCTTTGAACATTCTATGCAGGCTGATAGTATGAATTTATTGACAATGAATAATATTTTGCAAAGCATAGCTCTGGAATCAACAGGGTTCATCTTTACATTCAAATATTCAAAATTTAATAATTAGGAAAATGGAAATAAAAATGCATTACCTTAAATTTTATTTTTATCCTTTTTGGGCACAGATAATTTTGGTCTTCCTTAGGGTTTTTTAAGCTAAATATCAAAAATATTTATAGCACTAACAGAATATCGTATAAGGCATTGTTCAAAAATCTTTGTAAACAGTAACTCACACCATTTTAAAAGTAAAATGTTATTTGTGATATTAAAAGATATAGTTTAGAAGATTTATCATTTTCAAAGGCAAAAGTATCTGTTAGTTCAATTTCAGCATATATTTGGTATTTTAATGAATTTTATGTTACAGAAGTGAAAAAAAAATCCTTTCAATTATTTAAAATCATCTCTTCGCTTAATTTTCTGTAGTGACAGTATACACATTACTGTAATAAGATACCCTGAATTTTCATATATTGGCTAATGAATGGACACAATATGATCAAAGATAATCCACTGATCTTCACAGCTCTAAAAAATCGTATGTGGAGTTAACTGTGCAGTTATTCAAAGCTTTCTTGGAAACATCATCATTGACTTTCTCATTAAAGAGTCTCTCGGGGGCTTGACATTATAATCACCCCTGAGAAATAAAGCTTTGTTCTATAACTGAAAATGTGATACATCGACCTGCAACAGCTTGAGTATGTGAGCCAGGAATAAGGTAGGCAGCATTCCATCCTTTCTTTCCACCCCTGTTGAATAATCTTATTTTGATACCTGGTTGGTGATAGAGGTAAGATGCATGTTTTAGATCCATATTGTGACATATGATGTAATGTGTGCTTCACTTGAAAGCACAATCAAAATGCAGTACTTGAGATTTAAAAAGTAACAAAACCATCTTTCCTTAGAGCTGGAACAGACTTAGAAGCCATCTAGGTGAAATTTATCACTTATTTAAGGAGGAAGTTAAATGCCAAAGACATTAACATTTACCTGTAATCACGAATCCTGTTTAGGCAAAGCTTTGCCTAAGACATCTCCAAAATTTCTCCTTTGGTGATATGTGCATATCTGTTTGCTTATTTGCTTATTTTTTTTACTTGTAAGTCACATCCTATTAGCTTATTTATTTACTTATGAGTCATATCCTGTAAGCTTATTTATTTTCTTAAAAATCATATCCTGTAAGCCTCCAATAGGGTATCAAAATAGCATCATAGGTGACATGTATGTAAAAATCCTATGAAAATAGAGAAACATTACACACATATATACACACATGAGCAGACTGAGCTTTCAATCTGTTATCTAGATCTTTATTGCTATCCACAGGTGGCTATTGAACCCTTGTGGGTCACCTGGGCAGGTGGCACAGCTCAGTGGTAGAGCAAGTGTCTATCTTGCGCAAGACCCTGGATTCCATCCCCAGCAGCAACAATGAAAATGTGGCTTGTCAATGTTGAGATATTGTGTAACAGAAAAAATACACACCAGATTTCCATGGGAATAATGTCAAATAGCTCCTTTATATCTACAGATTTTGTTTTAATTGCATGTTGAATTGATAATACTTTGGATGTATTAGATTAAATAAAATATACTATTAAAATTAATTTTACTATTTATTTACTTACTTGCTTATTTATTTTGGTGGTGCTAGGGATTGAACCTGGGACTTTGTGAATGCTAGGTCAATGCTCTATCACTGACCTACACCCCCAACCCCTCATTTATTTTTACTTTTTATGGTGGTTAATAAAAGTTTTAAATTACATGGCAAAAATCTCATGTGTAACTCACATTGTATTTCCACTGGACAGTACAACCCATTTAATGTAATTTCTGTCCTTGAACACTGAATTAACCTCTGAGTCCCTGAGAAAAGGAAATAAGGATCAGATAGTTCCTCTTATCTGATTAAAGGAAACTTACTTGTTCTTTCAAAAGAGACAAATGTTTCCCAGTATTAAATTATCATAGAATCTATTTCATGCATCTCATATAAGCAGTATTTGGAGATAGTGTCTTCAACCCTGTCTTTCTAGAAGATGTGGAAACATTGTTCACATCCTTATAATTCACATAGTTATAGTTGTTCAAAAACAAACAAAAAAATTAAGTATGCACTGTATAAGGTAAGGATGCATTAGAAGAAAGAAACAAAGCCATCAAAGTCTTGGTTTTGTCAATCTCCATCTCCCTTATTTCATAATAAAATCCTGAAAAATACCTCAGAATGACGAATTGGCAGCATGTCCATTAGATTATTTTCTTACTCAAATTATCCATTGTCTCAATTGGGCTTTCCATATAATGGGCAGAACAGTTTACTCAAAGATAATTTTTGTTCAGACATGGCATGCACTTGGTACTGTGCTATGGTGAAAGGTTCAGGTGTGGTCGGGCTATGCCTCCCAGGGATGTTTGTCCCCAGGCAGGTGTACAGCAGCATCCCTATGCTGTGTCCCTGGGCAAACTATCTCACTGAGACCCAGGGTCCTCACATAAAGCTGGATGGGATGATGCCTAAATAGCAGGCTGTCGTGAGTGCTCCTGGCACATGTTGAGTAGTCAGTAAATGAGAGTTGCCTCTGCTGCGTTGCTTGCAGCTGATGGAAGAATCACCTTTATGTTCTGGCTGCACCGACTTCTAACTCCACAAAATGATGAATGTAATTTATGCCAAGATGGCAGCCTTCTCAGAAATTCAATGCAAGGATCTGTGAGCGTGCACTGAAGGCAGGGAAGGAGCTGCCTCATTTCACACTGCATATAATAATGCCAAGAAGAAATTTTTGGGAGAGTTCTGCATCTTTCATTTGACAAAATAAGATCTTAACCCCAGCTTCATGTGAGGCCAATGATACTAACCTAATTCAAAGAAAAAATAATGGGAATTAGTGACAGCTGATTCTAAGAAACTTTCTCTTCCTATTCTGATTGCTAGTGAAGGAGATGCAGGCAAAGTCCAAGGTGATGAATGTCATGGGTGTTCTTATCCTCTTTCTGAAGGCAGCTCCATATAAAAGAGCATACCCTCTGTTTCTTGTTCCCAATACTCTGTCTTCCTTTCTAGGAGAAAGGAACACTAGTCCTAACCTTCTAAAGATCTGTTTAATTCTCTAAGAACAGTGCAGAGAAAGTTCTCCTGTGCAGAATAAGCACTCGATATGAAGTCTATGCACTTCCTTTCCCTTGAAACTGAAGCACCTTGAGGAAAGTACCATGGGGGTCATGATGGTGCCGTCAGTGATGAGAATCAATCAGTGCCGAGTTCAGTTTCCCCGGAATGTTGAAGGTTGAGCACCCAAGAAACACTGAGGCAAGCCTAGAAAGCAAGTTTTATTTAAAGGATAGAACAGAGATAGACTTCTCCACAGAGAAGGGACCCCAGAGCTGGGTGTACATGTCCAAGAAAGTGGGGGGTGTCCTGCCCGTTTTACACATTTTAGAATTCCTTTGTTCTCATGGCCTTTCCTACCCATCCTGCCTATGTGACTAGGGGCTAAAATGTGTGTCAGTGGTGGGAAAGAAGCCTTCCAGGGATGCCTCTCCCTGGAAGTGTCTTCCCACGTGGGCAGGAAAGCAGCTGTCCAGGAGGTACTTCATTATCAACTCCCACAACTCCCTGCAGGGGAGAACAATTCCCTGGAGGCAATATCCTTGGCAACAGGTGGAGGAGGAGGGGGAAGTCTTTAGAGATATCAGCATTTCATTTTCTCCTGAATTAGCCACCATCTTTCTGATCCAATCCTTTATTACCTACACTGACTGTCTCTTTGTCCCCTGGCTTCAGTGATACCAATTAAATTGACTCAACCCCCAAAGGACTGTATTTTCATTATGTGTCCTTGCTATTAAAAACCTTAAGAAACAGAACTCAGAAGTTTGCTGGGAACATTACCTACACAGGATGTCTGTATGTACTCTCTATTTTAAATCCATAACACTCCATATGCAAACCTCTTCAACCTTCCACAACAGAATCCACTCAACATAGTGAAAGTTTTTATAGAGAAAATGGAGCTGGGATGACATTATTCATGCCACATTAAAAAGTAATTAAATAAGGTAAAAACCTTAAAAACCTTTGCTAGACATTGTTTTTATCATTCTCACCACCCCCATGGTCATGGCTCTTAGCTCCCTGGCTTTTCTTTTGGCCCCTGCCTCTTCCTGGGGCAACACAAATTTTATTCACTCTATAATTTAAGACCTTCTGTTGCTAAGCTTGTCTTTGGAGTTTCTTCCTCTAGACCAAGTGGCTTATCAAAAACATTTATTTCCACAATTATTGAATTCAATATTGAGCTTATCAAAATATTTATATCCAAGCATGGAGGCTTCTTTAGGAGAAACTCTGGCAGACAGCCTTCCCTGCACTTCATTACCACCTGCATGCTTTGTGAGTCAAGCTCTGTGTCTTTGCAGATCAGAGCCCAGCAGTCCTGACCATGGCTCATCAACAATTGAGCAGGATCTTGCTGCCTTGGATGCTGAAATGACCCAAAAGTTAATAGACCTGAAGGACAAACAACAACAGCAGCTGCTTAATCTTCGGCAAGAACAATATTATAGTGAAAAATACCAGAAGCGAGAACATATTAAGCTGGTAAGTCCAAGAAACATGATTTATGTGTGTAGCTGAAACCCTCTTTTCTACAGAATATAGTTGATGCTCTTGTATAACTCAAAGGACACAGGCAGATGCCAATGGTACCTTTTTGGGAGACAAGAGAGGGAACCCAATGTCCACCGTGCTAATACTTTATAAACCCCATTATTCCATCATCTTCACTAAACTCTTCTCTGTTCCCTCAGTGAGGCTATGCTTTATTGTTTTTATTGACACTAACTCATTTAGGGTTATAATAGTTTGGGGGGCATCTTTGGAATCATCATAGGAAAATACATAAATTCTTTTATTTTATTTTATTATTTTTT